>PVKU01005390.1:0-124549 GCA_004027475.1 Anoura caudifer | reverse complement strand
AAAAAAAAAAAAAAAAAAAAAAAAAAAAAAAAAAAAAAAAAAAAAAAAAAAAAAAAAAAAAAAAAAAAAAAAAAAAAAAAAAAAAAAAAAAAAAAAAAAAAAAAAAAAAAAAAAAAAAAAAAAAAAAAAAAAAAAAAAAAAAGGCTCAAACGGAAGAACAGATCAAAGCCCCAGAGCCAATACATCTAAATGACCAAGAAATAGCCAACCTACCAGATGCACAGTTCAAAGTACTGGTGATCAGGATGCTCACAGAATTGATTTTGTTTGCAAATTAGATGAACAAATGAAGGCTACACTAAGTGAAATGAAGGAAAATGCACAGGGAACCAATAGTGATGGGAGGAAAACTGGGACTCAAATCAGTGGAGTGGACCAGAAGGAAAAAAGAAACAATCAAACAGAAAAGAAGAAACAAGAATTCAAAAAAATGAGGAGAGTCTTAGGAACCTCCAGGACATCTTTGAACGTTCCAACATCTGAATTATAGGGGTACCAGAAGGAGAAGAGGAAGAGCAACAAGTGGAAAACTTATTTGAACAAATAATAAAGGAGAACTTCCCCAACCTGCCAAAGGAAATAGACTTCCAGGAAGTCCAGGAAGCTCAGAGAGTCCCAAAGAAGTTGGACCCAAGGAGGAACACACCAAGGCACATCATAATTCCATTAGCCAAGATTAAAATGAAGGAGAGAATTCTAGAAGCAGCAAGGGATAAGGGGACAGTCACCTACAAAGCAGTTCCCATCGGACTGTCAGCAGATTTCTCAAAAGAGACCTTACAGGCAAGAAGGGGCTGGAAAGAAGTATTCCAAGTCATGAAAGGCAAGGACTACATCCAAGATTGCTCTATTCGGCAAAGCTTTCATTTAGAATGGAAGGGCAGATGAAGTGCTTCTCAGATAAGGTCAAGTTAAAGGAGTTCATCATCACCAAGCCCTTATTATATGAAATTTAAAGGGAATTATCTAAGAAAATAAAAAATATGAACAGTAAAAAAGACAGCAAACTCACAGTTATTAACAACCACACCTAAATCAAAAGCAAACTAAGCAAACAGCTAGAACAGGAACAGAACCACAGAAATGGAGATCAATGGAGAACAGAACCACTCGAGAGTGGGAGGAAGACAGAGGGGGAAAGGTACAGAGAATAAGTAGCACAGAGAATAGGTAGAAAATAGACAGGAAGAGGGCAAGAATAATATGGGAAATGTAGAAACTAAAGAACTTATGACACATGGACATGAACTAAAGGGGGGGAATGTGGGTGGGAGGGGGTTGGAGGGGAATGAAGGGGGTGAAATGGAACAACTGTAATAGCATAATCAATAAAATAAAAAAATTAAAAAAGGAAAAAAGAAAAAAGAAAAAATTTCATATAAAATAAAAGTTAAGGGCCCTGGCCAGATAGCCAGTTGGTTACAGCATCACCACAATACACCAAGCTTATGGGTCTGATCCTTAGAGCACATAGAAGAAACCACCAATGTAGGCATAAATAAGTGGAATAACAAATTGATGTTTCTTTCTCCCTCTTTCCTTCTCTCTAAAATCAATACAAAATTAAAATAAAGTTAAGGAAAGGATCTGGGATTATCTAACACTGAAATTAGAAGTGAAAAAAAGTCAAATTACAAAAACTAGAAAGGTTGATTTTAAATGTGTGTATATGTGTATATCTATATGAAATAAATTTATATAAATGTATATTTGTAACACTCCAACTGGAAGGTGGACAAAGAATCTGAATCAACAGTTCACAAGAGGGATTAATTACATGGAAATCAAAGAAAGATAAATGAGCAAATTAGCAAAAGATCACAAAGATTATTATGTGAGTGGTAGAGATGAGGTAAACCATCATCATTTAATGCAGTGTTGATGAATGTGTATTTGAGACCTTGTATTCAGTTTTTGGGGGGTCTCTACTCAGAAGTGAAACTGCTGGATTATATGGTAGCTCCATTTTTAATTTTTTGAAGAAACACCTGTTTTCCATAGTCAGCTGCACTGTTTTACCTTCCCACCAACAGTGCATAAGGGTCCCAATTTCTCCACATCCTCACCAACACTTTAACGTCAGGCTTTTTTAAATAGTAGCCATCCTAATAGGTATGAGGTAAGATCTCATTGTGGTTTTTGTATTTTTTGTTTTTATTTAATTATTTTTATCCTTGCCAGGGACAAGTTTGATCAATGATTCCAGAGTGCGAGGATGGGAGAAAGAGAAACATCATCAGTTGCCTCCTGCACACGCCCTGACCAGGGATCAAACCACAGCGTTTGTGCTGTGACTGGGAATTGAACTTGACCCTTTGGTGTATGGGAATGACACCTTGCTAGAGCTCACTGTGGTTTTGAATTGTATTTCCCTAGTGATTAGTGATGTCGAGCATTTTTTCATACGTTCATTTGCCATTTCCATATCATCTCTGGTGAAGTGTCTATTTAAAGTCCTTTGCCCAAATTTTAATTGGATTTTTTTATTGCTGAGCTGTGAATGCTTTATATATTCCAGATATTAACTCCTTACCTGATATATTCCAATTTGTTTATTTTTACTTTTGTTGCCTGTTCTTTTGGGGTCATATCCAGGAAGTCCTTGTCAAATCTAAGGTCATGAAGCTTTCCTCCTATGTTTTTTTTGAAGAGTTTTTATAGTTTTAAGTCTTGTGTTTAGGTCTTTGATCCATTTTGAATTAACTTTTGTATATGGTATAAGGTTAAGGACTTCATTTTTAAGAACTACTGAACAGTTACTGGGAATGTAAACTGATACAACTACTTCGGAGAAATATGGCAATGTCAACACTAATTAAAAATGCATATAGATGTTCTCATTTTTTAATAATTGTGAAAAACTGAAAATAACCTAAATGTCCATGTAGCAATACACTAAAGACCACCCTTCTCATGACTCCCATCTAGAGATGGGCTAGGTAACTGGCCATGAAGAGATTTTTAAGATGTATTTAAAATCCAACAGAGTTGACCTTAATAAATAGATAACCCAAACAGGTGCGCACCCTCCACTCCTGTTTTTGAAAGAGCAGAGTTTTCTCTCTTGGTAGCAGATGAGGAAGGCAGACAGACAGAAGCACTGCCGCTAGCCTGCAGATGGAGAGTGCCATGTGACGAGGCATGTGCGCTGCCCTCGCTGGCCCCTGGCTGGCAGCTAGGAAGGGCAGGTTTCCACCTGCATTAAAATAGCATGAATTGAATTAGCTGGGAAGCAGACTCTTCCCTAAGGCCTCAGAAGATTAAGACTGCAGTCTGACTGATACCTTGATTCTGGCCTATGCACTAGACATAGTTGAACCATGCCAGGTATCTATCTGACATATAGAACTGTGAGCTAGTAAATTTGTTTTAATTTAAGTTGCTACATTTATGGCAATTTTTATTAAGAAAAAGAAAAATAACAGTCCATAATTGAGCATGGGCAAGTAGATTTATACATACGTATATTAACATGGAAGGAATATGGAATTTAAGAGTTTTCCGTGAAAAAAAAGTTTTCAGTGAAAAAAAATTGCAGTATGAGATGTACAGTTTATCACTAATGTAAACTTCTGAGACCCCAAACAATGCCATGCACTACTACGTGCATTACACAATAGCCAGGTAAAACCACAAGAGGACACACTCATCTCCTGAGAGTCAGTCCCCTCTGGGAAGGGCAAAAAGGAAGAAACAGGATGGAATGACATATTAAAGGGACCTCAATTTTATCTGGAGTATTTTTTCTTTTTTTCCTATTTAGTATATTAACATTTGTTAAGTCTGGGAGTACATTTTGCTATATTACTACTCCTATTGTTCAGCTTTTAAATACTGCCCTTGCTACTACAACTTTGTGATGCTGTATGGATCAGATCATCAAAATAACTGATTGCATTTTTTATTCTGATTCTACTACATTTTAGAAATTGAACTTATCTTACTTTTGCATTCTAATCAGAAAAATCGAAATTAAGTTTGTTTTAAAATACATTTAATAAAAATAACTCAGTTTTACATATTTTACATGTGTAGAATATTTACAAATTCCTTCTACAGCATTTATTTAATGGTTTACTATTTTTTCATTATTTGCCTTTTGACAATTTTCTTCAGTAGTAAAATACTATCCAGTGTTGTCTTAACTAAAAGATTAGCTTCTTGGGTAATCCTCCTAGATGGGGGAAAAAAAAGGTTGTTCACATTTAATCTTACGTTTATGTAGTTTTGTTTGTGCAATTTTAACCAGTCATTGCATTCCCATCACATTTACTTTACTTGCTTTGATTTTTCCAATAGCATTTGTTAGACATTAAGCATACAGTGCACCAGTGAGAGTTTTATGAAGGGAACACGGTACACACTGACAGTTCTCATAGCTCTGAGGTACTCAAAAGTGCCCTTGTCCTTTTAAAGAGTATGATGCAAGTATTTTCAGTGGGAGCAAGTGCAGCTAATGTTAAAATACCACATTCTATCTACTTTATACAATTTAAATTTATAAAAAGTAAACAGTTCACAATCTACATTTCTTAGCTGTCCTCCATCACTGGCTACGCATTAGCCATTTGGAGTTTTCCGAATCCACTGCATTTCTTATAAAAATGAGTCTCACCTTGCTCTAAGGCCTCTGTCCTCTTTCGTTTTGTTGCCAAAGACGGATTAGTCTGCTCCTTTAACGCCTCCACTGGACAGTTTGGTCTTGGCAGATGACATCCAGGTGTGGGCCCTGGCCGATTACTGAAATACTTAGTTTTCAATGCCTTTTAAAACAGATACCAAAGAAAGTAAACTTTTAAGTGAGTACCTGAACGGTGTTTAAGAAAAATCTGACCTCTAAAATTGTTGGGAATGTTAAAAATACTATGCAAATACCCCTGCTCCCAAAATGAAATTAATTTCAAATATTTGGACAAACAAATTACTATGAATAAACAACATCTAGCAGCCTAAGATTAGCTAATACATTCATTACTGTAAGAAAGACACTACCTTCCAGTTTTTCCACAATTAAATAGTCTGTACTAAATAGGAAATATCCTTAGTAAGATAAGAAGGGAACCCAAAAAACCCACAGTTATCTTCCGGAGGGTGGGCTCCCTGTAGTACAGGCTTCCCCCACTAGGTGAGTGTTCTAGGAACCCATCTGTATCAGTGTGCCAGCTGGTGTTGTTGTGAGAGGCTGTGTTTCACTTCAGTGAATTTTGCTTTTGAAGACTCTGTCAACACTTTTGCCCATTTCATGACGGGTGATTTAAAAGTGCAACTGCCCACACAGCAGTTTTTGACCAAAAATGGCATGACCACCAAGCCCCACCCTCCCTATTCACCCAATCTCACCCCAAGCAACTTTTCTTTTGTTCCCCCAGATGAAAAAAGTCCTCAAAGAGAAATGTTTTGCCAGTGTGTAAGAGGTGAAACAAAAAATGGCAGAAGCACTAAGGCATCAAAATCAGTGAGTTAGAAAACTGTTTGAAGCAGTGGGAAAAATGTCTCAATAGGTGTATTGTATCAAACGGAGAGTACTTTGAATGTTGACTGAAGTTTAAACACATAAGAATACACAATTTTTTATAAATAAATTCTGGTGGGGTTTTTTGGGTGCCCCCCATCATATTGTCTAATTCAGCTCTCTACACATTATGGGCTCTATAGTTCAAAACACAAAGAGAGAAACTTGCTTAAAAAGAAAATCCAAATTCACTTATAACATCTACATGAACAGCACGGGGAAAAGTAAGTTTACAGTTGTTCATATACAAACATACAATAAAAAATAATTCAAGAATAAATTCTGGGGGAGTGGGATGAGTGGAGGTGGAAGAAGGTATGGGGGTGTAAATGGTAATGGGAAATTAAAATTTAAAAAAATTTCTGTTTCACATACAACTGTAAACCTACTTTTGTTCCACCCTGTATTCAAATTCCAAATCATGTAAATATAAATTCTTAAAAGTAAAGCTTTTAAAAAGATGCAGGAGGTTGGCAACAAGGGATTAAAATCCAACAAGCCACTGCAAGCTGACAGAAATGATGCTTGAAAGGACTTGCCCAAGGTTATTTCTGTTTACTACAAGTCCTATGGTCTATAATAAAATATTTTACTGCAGGCCAAAATTCCAATAAAAATACTGCTTTTTTCTAAAAGACAGATTTGTTGAGTTCATGCTTTATTTGCATCATGGTACTGTTTAACATCCACAATAATTTAAGGTATTTCCTTTTGGATAATCCTCTTAGGGTCAAAAAGAGGTCCATATAAACTCTTCAAGCACCCCTCCCCCAAAATTGTAATTATTTTGAAGTAATGATTTAGAGATTTCTTACTTCCAACGAGTTGCATTTCTAAAGTGTTACTTCCAAATCATAGCAGTTTCCCTAAATTAATTGAGCTAATTCTGAGCTACACAGGATCTAAAAATCGAAGAGTACCTCACTCCAACTTTAAGACAGAGCCAAAACCCATTCTTTTTTCTCACGAAATACTGTGCTATTTAGTGTCTTTTTTAAATTTAATCTTTATTTTTTCCATTCCCATTTATCCCCGTACACCTCCCTGCCTCAGCCATCACCACACTGTTGTCCACATCCATGAGGGGCGGAGGGACTGAGCAAAACCCATTTTAAACAATTCATTATGTCAAAATACAACTCAAATCAGTTACCACAGCTATTTTTCTGTAAGTTTTGAGTTTTACTCTTAATGAAAGCAACTTTCTAGATAATTTGATCTGGTCTCAAGTTCCTTATAATGGGGATAATATACATATATACACATATGGGTGAAAAGATAGCGAGTTTCTTGTTTGAAATTAGAAGAGTAATTCTAATGGTAAAATACCTAGCAGGTATGTATTAATGTAGCTTTTACATAAAAAGAGAAGGCTTATAGAAGTAAATGCTTTAAACAATGATTTGGTATGCTGTAATAAAAAGTGGGAAAAATCCACTTTGTATCCTTTATGTATTGTGCATTAACATGTTTTGTTAGATTGGAAGGCTTCATATTTCATTTGAATGAGTCTCTTCCTTTATGAAGCTAAAGCACTGCACTGTGTTGCAGATTATATATCCCTGAACCAATTTTAAGTGTTTGTGAGTCTACACTTTTTTGGTTTGTGTGTTTAAAAAAAAATTTTTTTTTTAATGTATGATTTTAGAGAGAGAAACAGGGTGTGGAGAGAAGAAGTAGGGTGAATTGTTCCACTTATGTATGCAATCATTGGTTGATTTTTTTTTTAAAGATTTTATTTATTTTTAGTGTCCCATGCCAGAGCAAACTGTGGCCTTAAACCATTGCCTGGCCTCTGCCCATAGTCTGCAGGCACTGAAGGAGGTTACACAGTGGAAAATAAATAAAGGAGTCACACACAATTAAAAAAAAGATTTTATTTATTTTTAGGGAGGGGAGAGGGAGAAAGAGAGGGAAAGAAACATCAATGTATGGTTGCCTCTCATGTGGCCCTCACTGGGGACCTGGCCTGCAACCCAGGCATGTGCCCTGACTGGGAACTGAACTGGCAACCCTTTGGTTGGCAACCCACGCTCAATCCACTGAGCTACATCAGCCAGGACTCATTGGTTGATTCTTGTATATGCCCAGAATAGAGATCGAACCCACAACTTTGGTGTATCAGGATGATGCTCTAACCAACTGAGCTACCCAGTGAGGATCTGTGTGCTTGTTTTTAAAACAAGGAAAATTTTTATTTCAAATCTATAGCTCTTACCATCTTTGTGTTGGATGACATTTCTCTCTTCTTTTATAAGAGGAGACATACTTGGTCTTTGAAATTTTTCTTGGGTTTGATTCTTATTTCCCTTAAAACAACTGTCAGTTTCAGTGTTTGTTCTACTTGGACTATCATCCAATGTCTTGTAAGCACACAGTTACATCAGACTAAACCACTTTCTGCCCATTATCACTTTTGGACTGTGACCATACCAGTGTGTGTATCTGGAGTGCATTTTATGGGAAAGAACAAAAGACTTTAGGCATTAGGCTTGGCATGAGATTTATATTAATACAAAACATTTAATTTAAATATACTGGTGTCTTAACAAATACAAACCTTATTTTTTCCTCTTTAAGTACACCACTTGAAAGCCAATTAATTATGAAACTGAGCCCTAGTTGGTGTAGTTCAGTGGTTTGAGCGCCAGACTCTGAACGAAAATGTTGGGGGTTCGATTCCTTGTTAGGGCAAATACCTGGGTTGTGGGCCAGGTCCTTGGCTGGGGTGCTTACAAGAGGCGACTGATGGATGTTTCCCTCTCACATCAATGTTTCTCTCCCTCTCTTTATCTCTCCCTTCCTCCCTCTCTCAAAATAAATAAGTAAAAATTCTAAATAAATAAATAAATAAATAAATTGTTATGTATTTATGTTCCCAATAAACTCTCCTGTAGTGGTATAATTTATACCACTACATGCATGATATAATTTAATACCAGTCAAAAGAGTGCTTGTAGCTTGAAGATAAAATTTGTTATTACTTAAAACAAAAACACATCTTTCCAGTATTTAAAGAATGTCAGAAATCTTACGAAATTCCGTTTTTATCTTATCAATGCTACAGTTAAGACTACCCCCCACACTGTAAGGAAGATATGCTAAGAGACCTGCGTGGCTGTAATCCGAGTGCACGGGTTAAACGAGAACAAGCCTTGTATGAGAGCCAGCAAGTCGTCTCCCGCGGCAATGAAGATGTGCTGCAATGGGATTCCAGGGAAACTCTTAAATGTCACGAAGTCTGGGAGACTGCACATGTCCTGTAAAGATAGTTTTATAATTCAAACTTCAGTAAAGGATTAAAAGGCATACAGATCTCAAATGAAGAAATAAAACTGCCATATGAATAATATGTAGAAAATGCAAAGAAATCTATTTAAAAACTAGAATTAATGAGTAGAGCGAAGCTGTACAATATAAAATACATGAAAATCAATTATAGCTCTACATGCTAGCAATGAACATGTGGACACTGAAATCTTAAAAATGCCATTTAGAGTCACTCAAAAAGAACAGTGAAATAGATAGAAATCTAGCAAAGCATGTAGCACTCCTATACTGAAAGCTACACAACACTGATGAAGAAAATCAATGCTCTAAATAAATGGTGAGGCCTATGGTGTTCATGGACTGGAAGATTCATCATCATAAAGATGTTAATTCTCCTCTAACTTATACATAGACTTAATGGAATGCTTACCAAAATTCTGGGAAATTATATAAGATTATTCTAAAATGTATACGGAAGCCAAAAGAACTAACATAGCTAAAAAAACTGGTGGGGGGGGGGGGAGGAAAAAACCACAGCCAAAAACAAAACAGTGAGAGGAATCAGTCTACATAATTTCAAAAGTTAAAACTGCACCCTGATCTAAGTCTCACACCTCATACAAAAATTAACCCAAAAAGGATCACAGTTATAAATAAATATCAGTAAATACAGTCTACTTAAAATTTCTCTTTTCTAATACTTACTTACTCCCCAGGAGATGGAGCTAAAATAGGAAAAAAAATTCAAAAGGTCTATAATTTTAATTTAAGAGTAAACAAGTGAGGATATTTTACTGAATTGTATACATAAAATTTAGCAACTAAAATTACTAGGAAATTAAGACAACAAATACATTTCTTTAAGAAATATTTACATGGCAGCACTATGTACAGAAAATGTATAGAGGCTTACAGGCCACTGTTCCTCAGTTGGTGTGCCCAAAGTTTCAAATATTCTTGTTAGTTGATCCAGGTCTGAATCTCCTGGCAAAAAAGGAACCTGAATGAAAGGAAGAGGCAGATAATTCAAGGTGGTTTGTAATAGTTGTTATGCAAGTAAGACTATAAATTTAATAACAAAAACTAAACTGTGACAAAAATTAAAATGTAGTTGAGGTATCCTAGATGCGGCATTAGATCCTGTCATTGATAACTTACTACATAGCACCACACTGCCCATTTTATTCACTCCACAAATCTTTAATGAACACTTATCACTGGCAAAAATATTTCTATGTGTCTTTTCATTTAACAATACCATAGGAGGTTCGGAATATAGATCATTTTTCTTCTAAAATGATTTGAACTGTATCAACTACTTTAGTTAGATATAGGCTTATTATTGTTCCTCTGTTTTCTAGTTTAAGTAAGCTTTTCAATCTTTTTAAAAATAATATTTATTTAATTTTTACTTATTGACTTCAGAGACAGAGGAGAGAGATCTATTTGTTGTTCCATTTATTTGTGCATTCATTGGTTGATTTTTTTTGTAAAAAACATCAATGTGCGGTCGTATCTTGTACGCCTCCCACTGGGGACCTGGCCTGCAACCCAGGCATGTGCCCTGATTGGGAATCAAACCGGTGACCCTTTGGTTCTCAGGCTGGTGCTCAATCCACTGAGCCACACACCAGCCAGGGCTTTTGACTGATTCTTGTATGTGACCTGATTGGGAATTGAACCAGCAATCTTGGCATATCTGGATGACACTAACTGAGCTACACGGCCAAGGCCTAATCCTACTTTTATAAAATTTAAATAAAAGAAAAACAACACTACAGAAAAGGGATAAATGCTCCTAATAACAAATCTTTCTATTAACTATTCTGCTTTCAATATTATATAATACTATAACATGATATAAGTTTCCATTATAATTATAAAGGTAATTAAAATATATAATTTATAATATATACGATAAAGTTATATAACTATTCTGCTTTCAGTTATTATCTGTTTGGACTATAGGATCTCACCAATCAGCTTCAGAAGGATTCCCTAATATTCCTTACTCTTCATCTTCTGAAGGGCTAACCTGAACTTTAAAGAAAAGTTTCTGAGCCAGCATCTTTCCATCCAATGAGGGCAAAGCAAGGATGCTTTACTGTAAAATGGTGTCAGTACGATCACCACGTCTGCTCTGCTTGAACTGAGCTAAAATGATTCTCGCACGCAAGGTTTAACATTAGTTAGAGTTGCAGCTGCAGTGGTTGGTATTACATAGCCTGCAGGGGTATCCAACCTGTAGCCCACTAGCCACATGCAGCCCAGAATGGCTGTGAATGCAGCCTAACGCAAAAGCGTAAATTTACTTAAAATGTTATGAGATTTTTTTTGTGTGATTACATGTTGCAATGTATTTAATGTGTGGACCAGAGATGCCAAAAGGATGGACATCCTTGCTTTAAATTGTACATTTAAACAGCCCCAAACAAAATCCCAGGAATACAAAGGTTTATCCTAATACATTAAGTTACTGTAGAGATATTGCCATATTACAGCCCAATAAGGGTTTTATTATAGTTATATTTCAGAAGACAGAAATGATCAACAATAAAACCTTTATTGTCCTAAATGGGAGATATTCTCATCTCACATTAGCATTAATAAAAAGACTGTATTGGGGTAGGTTTTTTTTTTTTAATTGGTCTGTTTGTTAGCCTTTGTTGTAAGAATGGTGCTCTTCTCTCTGGGAAGATTAATCCCTCCACAAATTTTAAGAACAAATACCTATAACAATATTGAAGTATGTATATAGCAATTCAAAACTTACCCTTAGAAGCAACTCTGCTAATATACAGCCAACAGCCCACATGTCCACACCGACACCATACATTCTTGCACCAAATAGTAACTCAGGGGCCCGATACCACCTGAAGAACAAAAAGAAATATAGTCATGTTAAAATAAAGTTATTAAAGTATTTCTTAGCGAAAACTCAGTGAAACATCATCTCACAGATGAAATTCAGTTTTTTTCTTTTTTAAAAATATTTATTTTTAGAGAGAGGGGAAGGGAAGGAGAAAGAGGGAAAGAAACATCAATGTGTGGCTACCCCTCATACGCCCCCTACTGGGGGCCTGACTTGGCTGGCAATCCAGGCATGTGCCCTGACTGGAAATAGAACCCTCAACCCCTTGGTTTGCAGGCTGGTGCTCAATCCACTAAGCCATACCAGCAAGGGAAAAACTCAATTTTCTAGAGACTCACCTACAGTCCTTTGTACTCATACAATGTGCCTTCCTATCTGTAATTACCCTTGACTGTTTCAAAGTCAATCTTTCAATTTGACTTTCATGTCTTTTGCCTATTTTCAAGGATATTGCTCCTGTAATTCTCTCCTCTTTCTCTTACATCAACTTTCTGTTCTTTACTAAACTATTACCACCAATATACAAACATACCATTATTTCCATGGCTCTAAAAAAATAAACTTAAAACTGAAGAAGCAAAAAAACTTCTTTAGATCCTACTTCCCCTAACGGCTACCTCATTCTCTGGTTAGTCTGAGGAGCTGTATGCTCTTATTGTCTCGAAGTCCTCTTCTCTCATCCTCTTAAACTCTTTTCAGTCAGGCTCTCATTCCTACCACTCCACTAAAATGGCTCTTGTCAAGGTCAACAATGATATCCACATCATTGACCTGTCAATTCTCAGCCCTCATTTTAACTTGACCTATTATTACTAGCATTTGATTTGCATGTAAAGAAAACATGAGAAATTGATAGCTGAAAAACCCTGTATACAGTGCTTTGTGTGTGGGTCCCTATTTTCCTAAATTCCTGAAATTAATCCCATTGGCTTAATCTTTCCAGCAATTACATGAATAACCATTTATATCTCTTATGTCTTACTAAATTTCAGTTGATTGATGCTGAGATCTACTTAGAAGAAGTTGACAAAGTAATTTAAAGGAATAGATAAAGAAAATGAAGATCCAAGATTCTTAAAGAAGTCTTGGAAATTAAAAAATGCCACCCTGATAAAAATGATAAAAACTACTGTCCCTATCTATTTAATATGATTTTGAATTTGTGTATACAAAAAGTATAAACATAAAATATTACAAGTACAGCCCTGGCTGGTGTGGCTCAGTTGGTTGGAGTGTCGTCCTGTACACCAAAAGGTCATAGGCTCAATTCCCAGTCAGGGCACATACCTGGGATACGGATTCAGTCCCTAGTTGGGGCCTGTATGAGAGGCAACCGATCAATGTTTCTCTCATGTTGATGTTTCTCTCCCTCTTTTTCCCTCCATTCCCCTCTCTCTAAAATAAATAAGGTTGTCCTTGGGTGCAGATAAAAACAAAAAAGTAAAAAAAAAAGTATAATAATATGAAAAACTAAAACATCAATGCATTTCTTTGTTTAGAGAATTTTCATTCACACTGAATGATATATGGAATCATGACTGACTAATAAAGTAAACACAGGCCCTCCAAATCAGGTGATAATGTAAAATGATCACTAACGTTACAGACTTCCTAACTAAAATGTCAAAGAAGCATAAATTAGCCCCAACCAGTATGGCTCAGTTGGGTGGGCATCATCCTGTGAAGTGAAAGGTCACTGATTTTATTCCAGGTCAGGGCACATGCCTAGGCTACAGGTTCTGTCTTGATTGGGGTGCATGCAAGAAGCAACTGATCAATGTTTCTCTCCCTTTCTTTCTCTCTACCTTCCCCTCACCTCTAAAAAAAGACATGGTCTTCATTATAAAAAAAGAAAAAGTATAAATTACTCTGAAAAATTAGTACATAAATGTTTGAGGACAGATTTAATGCAACTCTTGTTTGAATGAAGGGCTGTATTTTTTCTTCTGTGGTAGGATAGACATAACACAAAAATGGCTGTATTTTCAACAAAAATTCAACAGTGATTCCTGAATTCTGCCACGAGAAGCCAAATGATGCTCACTTGTGATTAATACCCTGCACAATACAAACTTTGAGTTATTTAAGGGATTCTTACCTGGTTACAACCTGATGTGTATAAGCTCTATTGGGGCTCCCAAATGATTTGGCCAGGCCAAAATCTGCCAGCTTTAGAACTCCATGTTCATCTAGCAATAAGTTGTTTGGTTTCAGATCCTACATTATGGAGGTTTTAAACAAACAAGTAAGAAGGGTGTGTGAAACCATCATAACAAAACATTTAGCTGGCTTAACTTTAAACTTAGCAAAAGCAGGGTAACACCCCAAATTAAACAATAATCTGTATTTTTTCACTGATGTAAAACATCAAAGCAAAACAAAATTGGTCATATTGCCTAGTAACACCTTGGGTTAAGATACCTAATTTCACTGAACTTAAATTTACCTACTTTACAGGGTTGCTATGAGACTTATTATTTAATATTTTCTGCAAAGAGCCTAGTGTAATGACAGGCTCACACTGAATACTCAATAAATGGCTGCTGTCACTAATTTAATGACAACAACATTTGTGAATTTAGTAAATAAACACACTACACATTTAGAAAGGATGAGGAACATAGTCTCAAAAATCTATGCTAAGAAGATATTAGCAATAACCTAAACAAGATTCCAAGTTTAAGGTATGGGAGTTACCAGCTATAAATTATATACTCTTAGCTATTTACCTAAATAGGATGCCTAAGAATACCTACCTATCTAAATTATCAGTCTTATTCCAACAGTTGAATGTTCAGAAGAATGACTCAACCATTTCAGAAATTTTATTTCATTACTTCATAGAATTTTAGACTACCAGAAATATTATTTTTCTAAAGGAATTTTAGCATTGTATAATTCAATCCAGATTCTCACTGTGTTTTATCCCTGATAACAATGGTATAGCACAAAGAACAATAAACTTAAAGCCAAAGATCTAGCTTCTAATACTGTCAGTTAGCAGCTACTGACCTTGGAAAATATATATAACCTTGGTCGAGTAACTTAACAATTCTTTGTTTTTGAAAAATATTAAGGATGGTTCTCTTCCATTTCTAAATTTCACATAGTAATTTACAGTCCTCACAGCACCACCTGGTGGAATGACTGAAGGTAACACACCAAGGAAGAAGGTGGGATAAAATAATCCAGCTACATCTTTCTTTAACAATTTACATATTCAGATCATTTAGGTAATAAACTAGTTCCATAAAACTTAACAACATAAAGAGGTTGCCATACTTGGTTAAAAACCTTACCCTATGTAGAATCCAATGCTGATGTAAATATTCTAACCCTTGAAGTGTCATCAACATGTAAGCTTTGATGTGTGATGGTGTCAGCACAAGACTATTATCCTTTATTATAACCTGTAAAGCAGGTATACAATGTACATGTACCTTTATTATTACAAATGTCACCATATAAAATCAGACACAAAATTAATGTATTCATACAAGTGAATCTCAAGAAAGGTTACCCCACTCTCCTTAGGAAGTACTGTCAGAATTTCCTATCAAGTGATCAGGGAAAGTATCTTTGGTTTGGAGAGAAAGCAGTGCTTTTTCTCCTACTGCTTTGTTTTTTCACCAGTCCCAGAATTAAAGCCCCTTCTGATAAGAGCATTCAACTTTGCTTTGGGAAACTACCTGTTTCCAGTTCAATACACGTGGTGAAAAATGGACTGACCACTACCTGTGGCCTCTAGAAATGGGCTCATGACCCAAGCACAGTCAATGACTACTGCAGGATGCTGTCCAGCAGATTGGTTCAAGGGTAGACATGTGATCCAGGTCAAGCCAATCAACTGGACCACATAGTTGTACTAGATTCAAAAGGAGCAAAGAACTTCTTTCCTCAGGGATTATTAAACTCTAAGGATATAAGCCTAGCTAAGGGCCTGAGCCACTATATTGAGAAATTATACCCATGAATGAAGGCAACAGAAAATAAAGTGCAAGACTGAGTTCTGATGGCATTGTTTGTAAACTGCCTAAAACCAGTTTATTCCTAGACTTATGAATTACACGAACTAAAAATCCCCATTTTATTTTTTTAAGATCCAATTTAGGTAAAATGCACCCTTTTTAGAACACAGTTCCATGAGTTTTAATGAACATACCCAGTTCTATAACCACCAGTACAATCAGGGAATAGTTTCATAACCCCCCCAAAACTCTCTCAGGCCCCTCTAAGACTCAATCCTTCCTTGTACCCCAGCAACCACTGATCTGATTCCTATTCCTTTACTTTTGCCTTTTTCTATGAATGGAACCATACAACATATAGTCTTTTATATCTGGCTTCTTTAATTTAGTGTAATGTATTTGAGATTTGTTATATTGTTGCACATATTAGTTCATTTCCTTTTATTCCCAAATAGTATGCAATTTTATGGATATACCACAGTTGGTTTATACATTCACTGGGTGAAAGCTCTTTGGACTGTTTTCTCTTTGAGCAATTACATAAAGCTAAACATCTGTATACCAATTTATTTCTGTGTAGGTGTGTTTTTGTTTCTTTTTGATAAATACCTAGGAGTAGTAAATGTACATTTTACTGTATAAGAAACTGCCAAACAAACAAGCAATACAGAACCAGAGGAATGGAAACAAGGAACAGACTGACAGCAACCAGATGAGAAGGAGGAGGGGGATAAGGGTGGAAAGAAGGGGAAGGGACTAGTAGGGAACATGTATGAATGACCCATGAACAACAGGGTGGGGACTGACTGTGAGAGAGGGCAGGGGAGGAGGGGTGGGTGGAGGAGAGCAAAAGGGGAAAAACTGGGACAATTGTAATAAAACAGTAATAAAATATTTGATAGAAAAAAAAGAAACTGCCAAAATATTTTCCAAAGTAGCTGTACTATTTAAAAAAAATTTTTTTTTAATTATTGATTTCAGAGATGGAGGAAGGAAAAGAGAGAGAGAAACATGATTTGCTGTTCCACTTATTTATGCATTCACTGGTTGCTTCTTGTATGTGCCCTGACAGGGGATCAAACTTGCAGCCTTGGTGTATTGGGATGATGCTCTAACCAACTGAGCTACCCGGCCAAGGCCAAAGTAGTTGTACCATTCTATAGTCTCACCAGCAATGCATGAGAATTCCAGTCGCTCCATACCCTTGGACTGTCATATTGGACTGACTTTTGAGATTCAATTAATATTAATGAAAAACATAAGATTTTATTTTTCTCAAAAAGAAACTTGGCTTTCAAAAGGTTGACTGATATTCTGTGATAATATGGAAAAGAAGCACTACATTTTCAAAGGCCTAACACTCATTTCTCTAAAATTATCGATTAAAAAATACAAAAATAAAAATATCAATACAGTATAGGATAACTTGGTAGACAAATGCTAATAAAAATCCAAATCTTTGTATTTAACATTGAGAATATGGCTAAACAATTCAGAAGATCCTAGGTATATCCAGATTTCAAAATTAAGCATTCTTTTGACTACCAGTATCTTCATAAGTAGAAAATAAACATTTAGGTTCTCTTGAAAAACAGAGAAAAAGGCCCTGGCTGGTGTAGCTCAGTGGATTGAGCACAGGCCTGTGAAGCAAAGGGTTGCCGGTTCCATTCCCAGCCAGGGTACATGCCTGGGTTGCAGGCCAGGTCCCCCATAGGGGACACATGAGAGGCAACCACACATTGATGTTTCTCTCCCTCTCTTTCTCCCTTATTTCCCTTCTCTCTAAAAATATATAAATAAAATCTTAAAAAAAAATCAATTGTGGAGTCTGACCTCAGTCTGTGAGGTTCCTATGCTATAAGAAAAAAAGAGGGTAAAAAATTTTAATAAATTTAAAAAAAAAAAGAAAAAAATTCCTTTAGGAATCTTAACCTTACCTCTAGATCAGTTTCCATAAAATCAAAGACAAGACTAATATTAGATTTATGTCCAAAAGCATCAAGGAGCTGCAAAAGAAAATTTAAAAAAAATCAAGATGTCATTTTTTATTAAATACTTAGCAATATTATATCAACTAAATAATTTTTTTTTAATTTAAACAAGCATTTGGGCAGTTGATAATTTCCTGTAGAGTTTAAGCAATTTTATTAAATTTGACATTTATCTCTCTCTCTTTTTGCTAGGAATCAGTTGAGGCACAAAAATACAAACTTTATTAATTTTTTAAAAATCACTAAATACTTAGCCTCTCCCCTCAAATTTTAGGACTTACAATTGAGAAATGAATCAATGAAAACCTCACCTCAGTCTCCACTTCAGAGAAATTCCTAAGAAAATCCTGTAAGTTGCAATAGCAGCTATCATTCACTGAATGAGTGCACTCTCTAGGCCAGGCACTTCTCCAGGTACTGTACATACACTCAGTTAGCTAGCCTCCCAACAGCCCTATAAAGCAGGGACTATGGCATAGAGCTGCAAGGGAATATGCTCAAGGTCTTACATGTGCAAGAGCTCTCTAGGCTTCAAAATGACTTGACAAATTAGCCTGTATGCCAGTATTTAATTTATTTCCTCAGATGTACAGTTTTAAAGACACTGTCTACAGGAAAATTAGGATAGAAAATACATTTCAGCCTGATAAGCTTTTAAGCTTTTTTTCGAGGCTTGCTTAATATAATTCATTTTGCTGAGCCTTCAACCAAAATACCAGAAAAGGAAGGGTCCCAAATCCCGAAACAACTTAGATCATACTCACACCAATTATATTTGGATGACTTAGCTCCTGTAATAATTTTATCTCTCTTAAGGCTGTTCTATTTATACCTATATAAAAAGGCAAAGCAAAAAGTGAAAAATAATTCTCAGATCTCCTTACAAACATTTTTTTGGGAAAGGTTAGACTCTCAGGAATTAGCAGTGAATATTCTACAGAAAAATAAGGGCTAGTCTGACAATTTTAATGACATCTGTTTTTCTTTTACATTGCTTTATTCTAAAAATCGCTTACACAGACATGATAAATGGTGAAAAATGTTCTCATTTTAGTTCTAAAATATCAGTTCTAAAGACTGCTAGGATAAAACATGTGCAGCATACAGACACTAAGGTATAAGCTCGCCCTTCCAATATTAGCAGGAGATTCTTCATGCTAATGACAGACTAGTGGTAACATAGTATCTTTCCCAATTCAAAGGACAGAACTCAAAATAAAAGATAAGATCTGCTACTAGGTGTTACATAGACAACAGGTCCTTTTTTATACGAAGTATTTCTTAATGACTAAAGAGGACTTGACATTCTAGCAAGCACAGCTTTGGAAGAGGGATAAGAGTTCTATAGTGAGCTTTGTGTACTTCCATGAAGGTATATACTAAATTTTCGAAGTAATTAGAAGTTCAGAAAATGAAGAAACAATGGCTTGTAACCACACCTGAAACATGAAGACAGCAAGACAAGACACTAATAACCTTGCTGCCTTCCATTTACTATGATGACTTGAATGTTCTCTACATCCAAAGGGTGGAAGTCACAATATCCTGCCTCTCTCCTGAGTCTACCTTTACTCTTCTGGGACCCTGCAATAACTCTATCCAGAACCATCATTAACTCTAATTAATATTTCACTCATTTCCTCAATGGAAATAAAAACCTTTCTTGTTCTGTCAAATTACATGAAATAACTTACCATCTTTAGCTTCTGATCTATGTCCAAGTTTAATCTGTTAGAGGAAAAAACAAACAAACATTAAAAATATGTTGTTATTTAGACTTAATGAATACACACACAGACATTACACACTTCAAAAAACTACAGCAAAAACATATAGCAACTCATATGTAATTAGTATTAGTAGGCAAGAAGGGAATGGGAATCATGAATCAGAAAGACAAAAGTAATATAGGAAAGGATCAAGCACCTACCATTTGTTGCCCCTGAAGTTTCTGAATTACATACTGTAAACCACTCAAGAAATAAAGACGTAAGCAAATTATTTAAAGAAATAGAGAAAAAATTATAGGAGTTGAAAGTGATTACTCCAAGGAGTATACAACAGGGGTATAGGAGTCAGGTACGTTAAAAAGCCTCAACCTACTAATTAACTTTTCAAACCACAAAGACGTATTATTTGAAATAAAATAAACTGTAAAAGAAGATTCTACTATTGTTATCGAGCAGAAAGTCTGTCCACTCAACACTAGCAGAACCAAACACCAAAAAGTAAGAACTGCAGTGGAGAAAGATTATTTTATTATAAATGGCACCACCCAGGAGAATGGGAAGCTAATGCTCAAAAGCCTGAACACCCCACTGGCACACAGCTTTCATATTATATAGGGCAAAATACAAGACACGGTGGGTTACAGGTTAGGGGTTGTGTTGGAAGCTGATTGGCCAGGGGTGAGGTAAGGGTTAATAAATCAGGTCTGGAGGACAGCTCTGAGGTCTGCTCTGGCCACTCTGCCTGGTTTCATGGAAAAGCAGCCAGGGGGCTGTTCCACCTTAGGGCTCAGGAGCTGAAACAATTTAGGTCAAGATATTTATTATCTTCAGCTTAACAGAAACCCACACCTTGTAACCCTTAGTCAAGGTATGGCCATTGTTTCTGGCTGCCTCAGGGGGTTAATGACTAGGAAGGGAAAGGGCTAAGGTTATACAGGGCAAGCAGTGAAGAAACTGAATAGGGTGCTGGGGCTACATATTTAGTCAATACCATATATTAAATTAGGACCACTGGTCTCACTGAGTCACCTTCAAAGGGTAAGTTTATCACAGAGAAACAGGATGGCTTCTACCCTAATTTATGTTAAAAGTAAGCAAACAAAAAACCCACTAGGACTTTCAGACAACTACAGAACTCAATATGACAACAGTTTGAAAAGATTATATCAGTCAGTCAAGTGAATACATTTAAAAAAATCCTCATTTTAGGATATGTTTTATTAATTTTAGAGAGAGGAAGAGAGCAAGGGAGGAAGGGGGGAGAGAGAGACACAGAGAGAGAGAGAGAGAAACATTAATAGGCTGCCTACAGTACGCGCCCCCACCAGGACGGAACCTGAAACCTTTCGATGTGCAGGATGGCACTCCAACAGAGAGCCACACGGTCAGGGCAAGTGAATACATTTTTAATGAGTGCCTACAAATGTAATAGTCATAGTTGTAAGTGTAATTTGAGTGGAAGAAAACAGACAATAAACTCATAGATAAGACCATGTTAGATTTTAATAAATGCTGTGAAGATAATATAAAAATATGGCAAAGAACACTAGGGAAGAAGGGAGGCATGCCCATTTTAGTTCAAGTGGCCAGCAAAGGTGTCTAGGTAAAAAGACACTTGAGTGTAATCTAAGTGATAATGATGAAAGTTTTAGACGAAAAATATACTAGCCAGAACGCAGAGCAAATGAAGCAATCCGGGGAATGGAATGAATTTAATGTGTTCAAGCAACAGAAAGATCAGTGTGGCTTACAGTACAGAGAAACAGGAGTAAAATTGAAAAGATAACTTTAGAAAGGGTTAAGGAGAGTTAAGGATTTTACAAAGGAGTAGCTAGAGTGCTGGATTATAGAACATAAACTGGAAAACAAGATTAGAAAAGCCAGAAAAAGTAAAAAAAAGCCCTGGCTGGGTGGGTCAGTTGGTTGGGGTGTTGTCCATACCTGCAACCAAAAAGGTTGCAGGTTCGGTCCCAGGTGGGGCATGTGCCTAGGTTGCCGGGTCCGTCCCCACTCAGGGTGCCTACTGGAGGCAATCAATTGAGGTTTCTCTCTAACATTGATGTTTCTCTCTCTCAAAACCAATAAACATATCCTTGGGTGAGGATTAAAAAAAAAAAAAGTAAAAACGGTAACAATGGAGAGGGAGCCGGGATTAATTTAATCCTGTTAAATTAATCAGGAAAATATGCTGCAAAGGAGTTAGGGATTTTGAAGGAGAAGCAGATTCAAAGTAGCAAAAAGCAACAATAGGAACAATAGGAAGGTGGAGGTCACTTACCCCATCAATAGGTCTTCAGATATGACAAAACAGCCAGCCCCTCCTTGAGAGGGTTATTGATTGCAGTAGTAGGGAAAGGGCAATCAACCTGGCAGCAGGACACCTGGACTACCACACCGTGGTAGCTTTAGCAATTGCTACCTGTGTATCATCTTGACAAGTCACCTAATCTCTCTTAGCCTCAGGTACCTCAAGTGTAAAGAAGAAACACTTTACCTATATTGCAAGGCTGTTTTGAGGGTTAAATGAAAAAAATGTAGGTGAAAGTGCCTGGCATGTAGAAAGTCATTTAAATATAACCTAAGTTTCTTGAATGCATGCATGTAAAAAAGCTAGTTAAATCATTTTCAGAAATGCATGCACATCAATGTTGTTAGTGTTGGTGAAAGCCTTTCATGGTAAATCTGTACCCAGAAAATACAGAAATGATGCACAGAGTGGATGCAGGTGAGGTGGAAATTGTGATCCGAAGAAGATTATGACATTAAATAGTTTTGAGAACCAACGGATTGGCAGTGTTTACTCCCTTTGCTAACGTTTGAGTTTATGAAGCAAACATACAGCTTAATCTTCATTTCAATTCCAACTAATGGAACAAAAATCTAGTGCAACCCGAGTTCAATCTTGGAACACAAGGCAGTCACAAATTCCGCTTTCTTTGAAAATGACATAAGTAAGTGCTCATCAGCAGAGCACGGTCAAGATTAGTTGAACGGCCATCTACCACCAGCTCACACACATCTGCATCTTCCAAGAAACTCAAAGAAAACAAACTGTAACTCACTTTTTTAATGGCGACAATCTGGTTGGTGTTCTTGTCTCTGGCCTTGTAAACTGTAGCAAACTAGAGAGAAAAACAAAAATAACATAAGTTTGTGGGAAATTGTCGGTGTCTGCCTTTTTACTTTAGATTTTGAGAAGCGAAGAATCAAGGGCTCTTGGAGCAGGCTCACGGCAGCTGGAAATGTAGTCGGGCAGTCCACGTCCCGTTCCTGTCTGTAATTCAGGAAGGAGAGGGCCGCTCAGGGTGGACACCGTGGCAGCAGCTTTGTCGGGGCAGCCTCCGCCAAAGGCCAGTCCTCTGGCTTGCACGAGAAAACCTGTGAAGAGGACAAGCGACCCGGCACCATCCCCTCAGGATCCCCCCGAATCCAGGAGAGCCTCACCTGTCCCTCCCCGAGGAAGTCCAGTTTTTCATAACGCTTTGCTCGCGACTTCACGTCCACAGCCATCCGCACGCGAAGCCCGACACCAGCTGGAAAAAGCGACGTCCCAAACCAGCAGGAATTTAAAGCTACCTTAAAGCCTCCAACAGCCACTTCCGCCCACTAGGCTCAGACGCTGTACTAGCTCCGCCCCTCTTCCGGGATGGGCGTGGGTGCTCTTAAATAGGTCCGGCCCCACGGAAGTTACGCAAGGTAGAGCTCGTTGGTTTTTCCGCGGAGCAACCCGCCCTCTCACGTGGTCACGTGGCTCTGGAAGCTGGTTTTTTTCGGCGGTCCCCATCTGTGTCACTCAGTTACCAGTGTAACCTAGATATTTTCTTAACTACCGACGACGACTCAGCGTTCCGATATGGTTCTGAGTTAGTTCGGGACTTAGTCGGCGCGTATGAGTGTGGAAGTGTCAGCCTTTGTCCCCGATCTCCTTTTCTGGTTCTTGGTCTTGGGCGTTCTGTCGCTACGGTTACTGTGGACGCCTTGCCCCGCAATCTCAGGTTACTTAGACGCGTGCCCACTTAAAGGCTGGTCAAGAGGGATACTTACTTATTAGTACCTTTATGACGAAGCACGCCCAGGGAAACAAAAGTCAAGTCAACTGAAGAATTTTGGGCTGTGCAACAGACTTAGGGTCATCAGTTTTCTCTACTATGTAAAATGGAAATAGTAGCAGATTACATCACAGGTGGTTGTGAGGATTAAATGAGACAACAGAAAGGTTATACGTAGTAAATGCCCAATTAAGTGTTAACTGTAATCAGTACTCAGCTTTCTCATAAATTTCTAAATCAACAAATATGTTAATTCATTTATTTAATGAATATTTAATAAGGGCTTACTGTGTGCCAGGCTCTATTGTAGACTGGGAAATCAACCAGAAAAAAAGACAAATATCCTTGCCTTCAAATGGGAGTGGATAACAAGTAAAATATGTTATGATAAAAAAAGACATAATGATACACAGTGATAAGTACTATAGAGATTATGGAGCAGGGAAAGGGTATTGAGATATTAGGGTTTTCCGTTTTAAGTAGGGTGGGACAGCCTAGTGAAGCTCAGTGGTTTGAGCTGAGGCCTGTGAACCAAAACGTTGCTGGTTCAATTCACAGTCTTGGGCCCATGTCTGGGTTGCCAGTTAGGTCCCCAGTAGGGGACACTCAAGAGGCAGCCACATGTTGTTTCTCTCCCTCTTTCTCCCTCCTTTCCCCTCTCTAAAAGTTAGTAAATAAAATCTTAAAAGACAAACAAATAAATAAATAGGGTGGGACAAGAAAGACATCACTGAAAAGCCTCTGCAGAGTTTCAAGCAAATTATATGATCTGGACATGTTTTAAAAGGTTTACTCTGGCTGTTGTGAGAGACCAAACTACAGACTTACAGGGTGGGGGGGGGCAAGGAAAAACAAGAAGTTAAAGAATTATTGCAGTAATCCAGATGGCTGTATTAGGTGTTACCAGTTTGGCTTCTAGCCAATAGGATTTGCTGACAGACTGGATATGTGATGGTAGAGTTGGGTGTGGCAAGGGAAGCATAATTCTAAAGTTTTGAACTGGATCATCTGATGTTTTTGAGTTGAGAATCAGATTTTCGGAGGTATGTTGAAGAAGGCAGAATATCAAGGCTTATAATTTAGTAAAGGCAATGTAGTGCAAAAGCCAAGTCCCTGCTCTTGATCTGGATGCCTACGTTGACTACTGACTCAAATGTTCAATTGTAGATTTATGATTTGGGCAAATCACTTAACCTTTCTGTCACTAGTTGCCTCCTCTGTAATCGGACCTACTCATTAGGTTGCTGCAAAGCTTACATAATTTTATACTTCAAGAGCCCTTAGAAAAGGGTCTGACAGTACTCAATTTATGTTAGCCATTACATAACTATTATTTGTCACCTCCTAGCTCTTTTTACTACTTGGGTCTTTACTTAGCTTTGATACATTCATAGACAAAATTCTCATACATTTGCAGAAAACACACCATGTTTACCATTTAATTCTTAAATCTCTTAATTGTGACAAGTCATACCTAATGATCCATGGTGTCACATAACTTAGGTCAAAGTTCCTTCTGAATGACATCGCTATAACAGTATAACTTCACTTGTAAAAATAAGCTAAGTAGTGAGCTAAATGTGACAGTACATCTGTGAGGCTTGAGGTTCCCAAGTGTGCTATGGCATACGAAATGATCAGCAGCATTATGCCATGCTGCTGACAAGTAAATTCCTATTATGGGGAATTTATTTTAAATAAGGTTAACAAAGGTGTTTAGGTGATATTCTGGATTCATTAGGTCATTGTATGTATAAAATACCACTCAGCATCTGCATAGCCTTTTATAATTTACAAAGGACTTTCGCGCTGTAGTGGCCTGCTTCCAAGATGGTCCCAGGGATTCTCACCTTCTGGTGTTAACGAACTGTGTAGTTTTCCCTCACAAACAGGCTGTTATGTGTGACCGGTAAAATATGGCAGAAGTGTAATTTCAAGTCTAGGTCATAAAAGGCATTACTGCTTCCTCTGTCTTGTATGCTTGGATAATTTATTATGGGGGAAGTCAGCCATCATGTTATGAATTCACTCAGGTAGCCTGGTGGAGAGGAGCTGAGGCCTCCTGATAATAGCCAGCAACTTGCCAGCCATGCCAGTCAAGCCTTCAGATAAGTGCAGCCCTGGATAGCATCTGATTGCAACCTCGTGAGAGACACTGGCTGGGCAACAGAATTCCTAGACTGGTTGTCTAGCCAACCAGTTCAGGAATTCTGACCCAGAGAAAACATAAGGTGTTAAGTGATTATTGTTGTTTTTAGCCCCTAAGTCTGGGGGCAGCATGTTACAAAGTCAAAATACTAACTTGATCCTATCATACTGTATAGTACTGGAGAGGAAAACCTACAATTGGACGAAGTAAGTAATTTGGCTGATCTTATATATATTTAAGTGCTTAACTCATAAATGAAAATATGGGCTATTTACTCTAAGCCAACCGAGAATTCTTTTTGTTTTGATCCTTGCTTGAGGATATATTATTTTAGAAACAAAGGGAGGAAGGGAAAAAATTGATGTAAGAAATGTTAATCAGTTGTTCCCTCACATGCCTGGACAGAGGATCGAACCCTCAACCTAGGTATGTGCCCTGACCAGGAATCGAACCTGCAACCTTTTGGTGGACATGACAATGCTCTAGCTGAGCTACTTGGACAGGGCAACCCAGAATTCCTTTTACGACACCATCTTCCTTTGGATTTTATCCTTATGACAGCAATTTCCATCAACATGCCTTTTTGTCATCTATACTTGCAAATTCTGTAAAAGTCTTATTTTTTCATTGTGACTATCACAGTAGCAGCATTAGTAAAGGTGGCCCTCAGATAGTTCCAATATTAGGGTTAGGGTTTCAAACTGCTGGCCACTCTTTATTAACTGAACCCAGTTTGAAAGTAAAAAAGAAAAATCACCCAGGATTTTCACTGAAATTTGAAAGCTAAGGAGAATAGTAATAGTTTTATTTTTTTAAATCCTCATCCAAAGATACGTTTATTGATTTTAGAGAGAGATTTTAGGGAGGGAGGAAGATGGGGAGGGAGGGGAAGGGAGAGAGAGAGAGAAACACCAATTTGTTATTCCACTTAGTTATGCATTCACTGGTTGCTTCTTATGTGTGTCCTAACTGGGGACTGAACCTGCAACCTTGGTGTATTGGGACGATCCTCTAACCAACTAAGCTACCTGGCGAGGGCTAGGGATAACTTCTTTAAAGCACATTCTAGAAATCTGTAAAGGTATGGAAGAAAATTTATTTCACTTCATGAGACTTTACTTTCACAGTAATATATACTCTTGGCACAGGAAAACCTTTTTAAGGTTTCATAAATTACCTTAACAAGGTAAATATTTAGGTGGATTTTATGAAGCTTACAGACATTAAGCTTGAGAAAATTAATGGTTACCAGGATTTGCATACATTATTACAATCAAAACAGTAAAATAAACCAAAAAACACTTTCTTAATACCCCTAAAAACATAAGAAATTGCCATTTTTGGTCAAACATTTATACCTATACTGTATTCATGCTGATCTCTGATTTTATACTAACTTTATTTTTTTCTAAAAATAGGTGACAAATAATCTTTTGTGTTAACTCCCCTGTCTTACTACCACAAAGTCACTGGTTTTATTTTGGCTCTATTTTTATCGCTCAGAGTAGGATGTGCTTATTAAGCCAGTTATACTCCAGTAACTTTGTGAATGGAAAAATATTAAGAGAATTAAGAATAAATAATGAAGCTATTATTTCACTGATATTCATCCAATTTCAGGAAAATCACTTCCAAAAAGCAGCAATTCTGCCTGATAAATTCATACCTCAACAGAAATTGAAAGAAAAGTGAAATTATGGGAAATCTATGATGGTTTACTAGACATTGTGTGCTTTTAATAGTTCAACACTAATACTACTTAATAATCAAGAGTAAAATAATAGGCTAACATTTTAAATGTGTACTTTAATAAGTATAAAGTATATAAACAATTAGGTAAGCTTGTGGAGGAGCTGACCAGGATACATAAATTATGAGATGTTATAAGTGTCCATCTGAATTTCCTATATAGTTTTTTTTGTTTACAGAATATTTTTAAGGTTGTTTAATGTACAATTTCTCATTTGTCGTGTTGGAAGGCCTTTACTGTAGACTATCCTTTTGTCTGATGACCAACAGCAGCCACTGTCAGTGATTATTCTGGACCTCCACGCTGAAAAGGAAAAAATAAAACAGTAAGATTAGCTATTACATTCACAGAAAAAATGTCTTCATGGCCACTATACAAATTTACAGTATTTTAAGCAAATGATATTTAGTTTTTTAAAAATAATTTTGGGATTTTTCCATTGCTTGTGGGCACTCACAGAAATGTTATAAATAATTTCAGATCTGGAAAGGACTCAAGGTTGACCTAGATCATTATACTCCGAAAAATTACTACAAACCCTGAAGAGCTTTTTTCACGTGGTTATAACTCTTGCTTCTAAACATCATACTTCTACACATATATTCTTTCATGCACATTAAATGAGGGCTCATAGTCCTGGCCTATCAGACCATTTGTGTCTTAGCTATGGACACACCGTGACAAGACAATGGGAGAGGCATGTAAATCGGAACATGAAATTCCAACAGCCAAAAATGTTAAGGAGTTTTGCACAATATTGTGATAAAGATCAACAACATACCTGGATAAATTCGATTTCTTCTTGAGACATAGGTTTCCTTCTATATTTCTGAGGTAATGTTTTTATTATTTCTGCAGTGTCTGGTGGACCCTGATGCATCAGCCAATCTGGTGATTTAGTTCCCTTAAAATGCTGAGAAACTGAAGAAGAGTGAGATGGTAGTCCTGCTGATCTCAGAACTTCTGATACTGAAATTTAAAAAAAATGTAATTAGAGAAATTGTTCGGATGTCTTAAAATACTATTTTGCATGATCTATTACTGAGTAATCTAGTCATTCTTGAAATAAGTATTATAATTCTGAGAGGTAAGTTTTGGAGAGTAACTTAGTTGCATAGCTAAATAAAATTTCACAAAGGCGGTGACTGGTGTGGCTCAGTGGGTTGGGCATCCTCTCGCAAAGCTAAAGGTCACCAATTCGATTTCCAGTCAGGGTACATGGCTGCGTTACAAGTTGGTTCCCTGGTCATATAGATGGCACCCATTGATGTTTCTATCCCTCCCTAGCCCTATTTCTATAAAAATAAATAAAATCTTAAAAAATATATACTTTATAAAGTTCTTAAACAAATACGGAGGGTAGTGTTAGGTGAGTGAATTACTAAATTGAACAAGTTTATAAAATGAAATTTCTAGGTAGTGGAGTTCAACCCATATGGATAACCTAAGTGACTTAAGTTTTGTCATATGGTGGACTTCACAAGTAATAAGATATCTTACAATAGGGAATGAGAATTCTGCTAAATATGACATCTGTTTTCTCAAAACCTTTTGTAAAAAAGATTTTACTTATTTTTTAGAGAGACAGGAAGGAGAAAGAGAAACATCAATGTGGGGCTGCCTCTCTCACACCCCCCACTGGGGACCTGGCCTGCAACCCAGGCATGTGCTTTGACTGGGAATTGAACCAGTAACCCTCTGGTTCAGAGGCATCCACTGAACCACACCAACCAGGGCTGTTTTCTCAATACCTTTATACTTACTTATCAACTATATCTTAATTCATCAAGAGTTACACTAAGTTAAAAATATCTGTATAAAATTTGTTAAAGTTTTTCCTGAATCAAGGATCAAATATCTTATAATGAAGACAGGGACAGAGGATCTGGTAAAAAGGAGGGGTTAGAGAAAAACAGGACTTGTTCAGAATCTTCAGTTACTTTCTAGGCAATGATTGCTAAGGTCTACAGCAGTCTAAGAAATATTTACTGATTGAATAAATAGATAAATGAGTAAATGAAAAAAAGGTTAGCCGGGAGAGAAATATAGAAATGGTTGTTATTCCTCACAATATCTGCAAATACCTTTATACTTACTTATCAACTATAAGCAGATATTGCAACTATCCTGCAACCTAAAGGATAGAAGGAAAGAAAGGTAGAACAAAAATTCCCCTATATAAACTCAGTATCATTAAAAATTCAGAGGCATCTATTGTTGAGTCATTTCCTTTTTAAATGGAGGTAATAAGTTAATTTTTAGTTGCATGCAACCTAAGGTACCATTTTCATCTAAACTACAAAGTCTACCTGATTTTAAAATGAAAAATATTGTCTATGATAAGATATTCATGTAGAAATGTACACTTTAAAAAAAAATCTAAAGTACAACTTACCATTGGGTTTAGGATGGTCTCTTCTGTTAGGGAACCTTATTAATGGAGTATGTGGCTTGACTACCTAAAGGAAAAATAAAATGCATAAAAAAAGATGAAACACTAAAGTCATTAGCTATATATACAAGAAAATCTACTTATATCCTCATTAAAATAAAATATATCTTCATATATCTTCATTAAAATAAAATAACTTAGTATTTGACAGCAATTTTAAATTTTACTTTACTCCTCCCCAAACTGGAAAGCTGGCCTATGAATTATTAACTTGTTTATCTTACTTGCAAGTCATAATAACTTTGTACTTTATACATTATAAGACATTTTACTGTACTGCCAACTGACCTCAGAGACAACCCTATGAAAAAGATGACATCGATTTTATGTCGTGTGACATATAGTGTGCTGTTAACTGGTAAGTACTGAAGTTTCCTGACTTGAGTCCAGGGTTGTTTACCTATTCTGTTACTGTGTAGCAGTTTAGAATAGGATAAAAAGCATACTGAAAATTAGGTAATTAAAAAAATATATTTGCTGACTACAAAGTAGTATGTGTTCCACGTAAAAAATTTGGGAAAAAATGCAGAAAAGCACAAAGAGGAAACACTGTCTATGATTCCAAAACTCACATAAAATAGGTTTAAACATTTGATAGCCCTTTTAAGCCTTGTTCCTATAGAAATACATACTTTTCCTTGCCCAATTCATCATGCCATTTCCATCCCCATTCAGTCTAGAGCTTATGTCCTCTACCAGGAAATCCATCCCCAATCCCACCCATTTGCATGCCTCCACTTTCACTTGACTGCTTATCTAGTAAAACAGCTCAAATATCAGTGCTTCCTAAGAAACTTCTGATTCCAAAATCTGATTTTTCTCCTTTGTGTTCCACAGTATCCTGAACATCTTAAGAGTACTGTGTAGCAGACAGATAAAGGAGCCAATGATTTACAGGACAGCTAAGCTCCTGGAAAGGCGTTTAGAGAACTATGTACTTCTGCAGCAGTGCCTGGTACACAGTAAATGCTCAGAAAACATCTGCCAAATGAGTGAATAGGCTGTTTACAGAGTAAGACTAAGTATATAAGCCTGTGAGTATGTATACACACACTTAATACATACATATGCATGTACCCTGGAAAGAATCCATTTCAACATTGCCTTTGTACACTTAAAACTATGACGTAATATGCCCTTATCGATGAAATTCCCACACTATTTAGGCTCCTTCTTTTTTAACAGAAAACTTTAAAAATGTATCAAAATAGAAAGAGTAGTATAATAAACCCGATTAAACGCTTTACACAACTTCAACATAATAAAGTCAATCTTATTTTATCAACCTTTCCCCTATAAGGGAAAAAAATTGATAATTTGGACTGCACTAAAAAAAGGAAAAAAAAAAGACCTTTCCCCCAAAATTTAATAAACCAACTAGGTAAAAAATTTTGCAACAGGCCAAAGATTAATAGCTATACTATATATAGAACTTGTAAGCATAGAAAAATGGGTAAGATATCCTCCACTTATGAAACAAATGAAAATAGCTCTTTAACCATATGAAAAGATGGTCAGCCTCACATACAAGAGAAATGAAAGTTAAAACTGCATGGAGATTAATATTTTTCATCAACAGATGTTATTAGATTTTAATGTACAAGTTGGGTAACAGAATCTGTTGGGAAGGCTGTAGGGAGGGAAGCAGGCACTTGTTCGTTGCTGTAGGAATGCAAGATAGTACAACCTCTTTTGAGTGGGAAAAAAGCCTAAAACCTACAGTTCAGACAACCTCCTCTTACCGGCACTCTCTACTTCCTTGCTGGAGGCTTATTTTCAGCTGTAAATCTCAATCCCTGTATTAATCCAACCACCCAGCTTCTTCCCCCGTGCCTCCTGCTGCCAAATGATTTCCTAAATGACAAACTCACCTTTCTGCTCTTACCTCAGCCCAAACATATCAAACATATACTGCATGGCATTCAGCAGGCATTTAATTAGTAACTGTAACTTACTCTTCTAAAATTACTTTTGAATATCCTGTAGTCCAGCTAAATTTCTCTACTTAATGTTGACACCATGCTTTGTGAATTCCCATGAATTTGTGCCAGAGTGTCAAAATACTACCCTTTCTTCAAGGTATGAGTCTACAGCCAAATTGCAAGCTCTACGGAGGCACCACATCTGTTTTGCTGGCACTGTAGTCCCCAGCACTGAACACAGGCTTGGAACAGAAGTACTCAATACAATTTGCTAACATAACATGTAATTATTTCATGTTAGCACATACTGCTTTGTACTATGAATATCTTAGTCAAAGTCACTGCAGCTCTGTTAGGAGAGTAACCATTCCTTATTGTATACCTCATAGTATCTTTTTTTTAAAATATCAGTAGTTAGTTCTTTATTATTACTGTGTACTATTCCATTTTATCAGATCTTCCTGTTTCTGGTTTGGCAGTTATTATGGATAAAGCGTCTATGAACACTTTCATATAAGTCTTTTTTATATAGAATATACACTCATTTCTCTTGGGTATAAACCTATGAGTAGAATCGCTGGGTCAAAGGGAAGGTATGTTTAACTATTAGAAACAGACAAAACAGTTTCCCAAAGTGGCTGTACCATTTTATATACTCCTACCAGCAATATATGAGGATTTCAGGTTTCACATTAACGTCATTTAGTACGGTCAGTTATTTTAATCATTGGGTGGGTGTAGCAGTACTTTCAGGTTTTCATTTGTATATTCCTGACAAGTAAAGATATTGAACATCTTTTCACAGGCTTATTGCTCATTTGGATATCTTCTTTTGTGCAGTGTCATTTTTATCCATTTTTAAATTGGGCTACATATTACGGATACCAGTTCTTTGTTAGATGTTCACCTTATTCTCACAGAATCTTTAATTAATACTCAAATACCCAATGAATGTATAAGTGACGATCATTCATTGCAATGAGACCAAGACTGGGATCTAGGATTTTATTTTAGACTGACACAACTTTAAGTTCTTTTAAAGATATACTTGTGCAAAGGGGAATGCACTTCTCGTATCAAAGTTAATAATAATACACTCTCAAGAGTTGATAAAGATCGTTTAAAACCACAAAAGTAGAAGTTGTGTTCCTTTATATCCAATTTTACCTCCCCTATTTAAGCTCGAGACCACAGCTAGAGAAGCAATACAAAGGCTATTAGGAGTTACTAACTAACGCGTGGATTAACAAAGTTCCTCTAGCTGCCAATCTAAATTTAGGGTGGGAAAAGCTCGGGAAACCAACACTAAAACGTCACAGTTAAAGCTAAATAATCTTTTTTTTTTTTCTTTTTTAATTCCCTCCCACAGACACTGGAATTGGTGGGGCGAAGGTGCAGCCAGTTCTCCGGCCATTCCCAAGTCCTTGAAGGGACACACTGGGTCAATGCAGGGTTTGCTTGCTTTCCCTCACCGCTACCGCCTCTCTTCTGATTGGTTGATCAGGCTATACTAGACCGGACATCACAGACTATACTACAGGCCGATTGGCCAGGATATAGCCTGGGCAGCCTAGCCGCAGACAACTAGGAGTGTAAACGAGGTCCTCGCGGGCAGTCTAGAGACTCCACAAAGCAGCTATGTGCCTACCTGCTAAGTTGAGACACGCCCGCGGCCAGGCTCGAACCCTCAGCTCCGGTCACCGGCTTACCACCCGACCCAACGGGTTCAAGGTCCAATTCTCACACACCCCCAGGTGGCGCCGCTGGCCCTACACTCAAAGCTGCGGGCACCGCACAGTCTCCACCACCGCCTTTCCTCCCCAGTGCTTTTAGCTATAGTCAGCGCCATCCCTACCGCCCTTGGTGCGGAAAGGAGGCCGAATCTCTTTACCTGCACGACCCTGCTAGCAGACGCCATCTTACTGCCCATCATGACCCCCGAGAAGGGGTAGTTTCCGGGGCGTTAGCGAGCCGCTGAGATAACTGGAGTCTTCCGCAGCTAGGGGCGGACCCTGTCTATGACGTCATGAAGGAGGGGCAAATGGGCAGGAACCTCCAATGGGGCGCTAGCACCACCCTTCTCTGCGTGACCCCGCCCCTCCCGTCGCCTAGAACTCATGTGTTACCCATTATTTCCTTTGGCAGATGAAGTTTTGTGGTGTTGGATTTATTTTGCTCATTAGCCATGAGTGGTCTAGGACCTTTTTCTCTCCGGAAAACCAGTTTCTAATTTCAGTATAGTCCAAATTTAATCTGAAACCAAATACAATCTCTTGTGGTCTCCTAAAACGAACGTTTTTGTTAAAACTTGGGAGTTAATGGCAAACTCAGGACAAGTAGTCAATTCTGGGTTTATACAAAGCCATTTCATATGCCCTTGGTTATTGGCATTGCTTAATTTGGTCTTCTCTTTCTGTTTTTCACCACTAATTGTCTTGATACTCAACTGCTGCCTGCTTCAAATTTGAGAGAATGCAAAAGTTCAAGTTTTTCTTTTTGAAATGTAAGCCATCTATTGTATATCATCTCCCAAAGTGATATTAAATTCTGTGGTAAAAATTAATGTTGACATTGTTATAATTTTTAAAAAGATTTTATTTATTTATTTTTAGACAGAGGGGAAGGGAGGGAGAAAGAGAGGCACAGAAACATCAATGCATGGTTGCCCCTTGCACACCCCCAACTGGGTACCTGGCCCACAACTCAGGCATGTGCCCTGACTGGGAATCGAACCAGCGGCCCTCTGCTTTGCAGTCCAGCGCTCAATCCACTGAGCCATACCAGCCAGGGCACATTGTTATCATTTTGAATACACAATATACACAACATGTTATTCAACATAACTTTGTGGATAATGTAGCCTTAAGCCATTGTAATCATTTAAAGTAACAAATTTGTTTTGATGATCTAGATGATTTATAGCTTTTTAGAAATGTAAGTTGCCCTGGACTGATGTCAGTTGGGTAGAGCATCATCCCAATGTTGCAGTTCAATCTCCAGTCAAGGCACAGATAAGAAGCAACCAATTGATGCATAAAATACAAGAACAAATCAATGTCTGTCTGTCTGTCTCTCTCTCCCCCCCCAGCCCCCCTTCTCTTTCTCTGTAAAATCAATACAAAATTAAAAACAAACAAAAAACGGAAGTTATGGAGCTCAAATATGGGCCCTTCTATTCAATATGTCTGCAGAGGAGACCAGAAATCTATATATTTTTACATTTTATTTACTTATTTTTAGAGAAGGGAAGGAGAAAGAGAGGGAGAGAAACATCAATGTGTGGTTGCCTCTTGTGTGCCCCTTACCGGGAGCCTGACTTGTCCTGCAACCCAGGCATGTGCCCTGCCCAGGAACCAGTGACCCTTTGGTTCCCAGGCCAGTGCTCAATCCACTGAGCCACATAAGCCAGGGCCAGAAATCTATTTTTTGAAAAGCTTTCAAAGCTTGTTTTAGCAACACATATTCTAAAATCAGATTGATAAAGTGAGTAGATATGCAAAGGGCATTTTTATTTTTTAAATAGCTCATTTTTATTGTATTTTTTCATTATAATTTATCACCCCTATACCCTTTTCCACCTACACCTCCCCTCCCCAAAAGATATTTTTAAAAGGGAATATGTATATGCATAGCAAGTCATCACATTCTATAGTTTAAATAACTTATAATTTTGTCAATGACCTCAGTAATGCTGGTGGGGAAAGCTCAAAAGCAACAGCAGCTTGGATTCTTAGTACCCAGATTTTCACTTATATACAGAGAAACAGCAAGTTTCTAAACAAACATCTACAATATTAATTTCTTATTCTTAATCATTTAAACAACAGACTTTCTTGGCTATTGTTTTAAAATAAAATATTTTCCATTTTTCTTTATGACTACATCTGAGAAAGAGATGAAGAAAATGGGCAGAGAAGGACCATGATTTAGAGCTTTTATTAAGAAATATACTTTCCAGGCCCTGGCTGGTGCAGCTCAGTGGACTGAGCGCGGGCCTGTAAACCAAAGGGTTGTGGTTCGATTCCCAGTCAGGGCACATGCCTGGGTTGCAGGTCAGTTCCTAGCAGAAGACACAGGAGAGGCAACCACATTGATATTTCTCTCCCTCTCTCCTTCCCTTCCCCTCTAAAAATAAAACAAATAAAAATCTTTTTTTTTTTAAAGAAATATACTTTCCAAGTCCTCTAATAACAAGACATCTCCTGGTATTACCTAATGATAAATTCAGAAAATGCCAAATGCTTGCAGATTACTGGTCATATTGGTAAGATTTTGTTTTGGGGAGTCTGCCAGGAAAATGCTATGACTTTTCTCTGAGGGTTTATTTCTAAGGGTTGGCATTCATACTCCTTCACAGAATCCTCATCCAGGCTGCTTTTGGATTATTTCCCTCTAGGATGAAGATGATAAAAGTAACCAAAGCTGCCCTGGCCAGGTAGCTCTGTTGGTTAAAGCATTGTCCTGATACACCAAGGTGATGAGTTCAATCCCCCATCATGACACATCCAAGAAGCAACCAATGAATGCATGAATGAGTGGAAGAGCAAAGTGATGTCTCTCTCTCTCTCTGAAGTCAATAAATTTAAAAGGAACTTTTAAAAAAGGTAGCTGAAGCTGAGCCAATACCTAAATTCTACCTTCTCTTCCTGTTGCTGTTTCAATTACCCTCCTGACTGTCATCAGATCACTTGATTATTCAACCCCTCTCACATCCAAGTTTTATGTATAGTCTCAAGGCTATTATTTAGCTATTTTCTTTTTTAAAATTTTCTTTAAAAAGGTTTGTATTTATTTATTTTCAGAGAGAGGAGAAGGAAGGGCGAAGGAGAGGGAGAGAAACATTAACTGGTTGCTTCCTGTCCCCCCACCCCCACCCCCACCCCCGCCAAATGGGGACCTGGCCAGCAACCCAGGCATGTGCCCTGACAGGGATCGAAACCCACAGCCTTCTGGCTTGCAGGATGATGTTCAATCCACTGACCCACACCAGCCAGGGCTACTTGGCTATTTTCATGCAGCTGAGCACACCATCTGATTCTACCTCTTGTATTGTATCTTCTTAAAGTCCCTATCTTACCTAGCCGTTGACTCCTTTCTTGTCCCGTGTACCCTGTTGCTGACATTGGCTGTAGAGCTGTTAGGCAGTACTCAGCATGCATCACAGCCTCCTGATGTGATACAATATAAGGTACTCAGTACAACTTGTAAATGTTTTTGATGAAAAATATGAAACTACATTTTATAAAACATATCCATCAGTTGTAACCGAAAGAATTAAAAAAAAAAAAGTAGTTAGACTGATGGAGCTCAGTTGGTTGGGTGTTGTCCTGCAAAGCAAAGGGTCACTGGTCCAACTCCCTGTCAGGGGACAAACCTTGGTTGTGGGCCTGGTCCTCAGGTTGGAGTGTGTTTGAGAGGCAACCAAGTGATGTTTCTCTCACACATTGATGTTTCTCTCCCTCTATTTCTCTTCCTCTCACACCCTGCCCCAAATGAGTAAATAAAATCTAAAACAAACAAACAAAAAAGCAGTTAGATCTAACTTCTTGTTTACAGGAATCCAGAGGTGGAACAAGGTACATAAACTTGTAGACACATGAGAATAGAGAACTTCCTACGGGACAAATGTTTCTTCAAGCCAGTAACTAAGAAAAGTGGGGTGGAGGGGCTTTCTCATCTGTTAGAGCCCTTCAGTTCAACTCAACTATGCCACTGAGAAGGGAGAGCAGCCATAGTTATTATGTAAATGTATGGGTGTGGCTTTGTTCCAATAAAATTTTATTTGTAAAAACAGGCAGCTGGTAAGCCAGTTTGCTGACTCTGATATTGATGAAATGAGCAACCAAAGCAACCATCACCACCACCACCACCACCACTTTTGAGAAAAATATATTTACAAAAGCACCATTAGCTTGAATTTTAAAAAATATATACAATCTTTATTTTTCAATTACCATTCAGTCCTTTTATACCCCTCTCCCTAGCTTGAATTTTAAGATTGAGATACAAAATATCTTTGGGTCCCCAAGTGAGAAAGCTGCTCAGAAGGGCATATTCTCTAATATCCTCTTTGGATATAGCCAAGGTAATGGTAGAGGAGAACCGCCCAAAGGGCAGAACAAAGAACCATGGATGAAGAACTGCTTTCAGAGAGCATGAGAGCCAAATTCAAAAGTGTTCCCAGGTCCCAGGAAGGGGCACTTCCTATCACTTACCAAGTTATATTTCACAATTGCTACAGACCTTGTCCATTCTTGTCTGCAGCAATATAACTTGTCTTCTCAGTTCCTAGATCTCCAAATCAAGAGCCACATCTAGATCTGATGTGGACTATTGAAACTTATTGCATGCTATTGTTAGGTTATCTTCTTTGGGAAGTGGTGTGTCTTTTACATACAGAAGTGAGGTTAATACTTAAGACCAAGATGCAGCCTGGGAAACTAGTCTTTTCAACCAATATCCATTTTCTGTCCACCACTCTGGAACCCAGAGTGCCCCTGCTCTGGAAGAATTATACTTTCCTGCCCCACTGATGTTGGGCTGGTCGATGAAACCTGGGTGGAAATAATGTACACCTCTTCCAAACAAACTTTAAATGTGCTTGTGTATGTAATTTGACTTGGCCTCATAAGCCATGACAACATCTTTCAGATAGTGGCTGCTCCTTCAAGTCTTGGTGCTAGAATAACCAGCTAAACCATGAATAAAAGACAGATATAACTGTTGTTACAAGCCACTGAGATTCGCCACTGTTATCCAGCAAGATTTCGCACAAAGCTGACTAACACAATTTCTCAGAGTTGGACTTTAAGAGGGAACACACAGGATAATAGGATCCCAGGAAAATGGAAAAAGTTCTTCAGATGATACTGATAACCCATTGAGTTGTGATTCACTAACATAATGTGCATCTGTGATTTATTTAATGCTGTATCTTGGATCAGAAAGGCATTTTACAGAATGATTTTCTAGAAGAAAAATATGACTAGTTTTACAATTTATGTAGAGAATTTCCAAGAATTCAGTGGCAAAAAGAATAAAATTACAAATGAATTATGATTTCTCAAAACAAATGAAAACTATAAATCTTCCAAAGAAAAGTGTTTAGCATACAAATTTAGGCAAGTGTTGGCATTTTTTAAAATATACTTTATTGATTATGCTATTACAGTTGTCCCATTTCTCCCCCATCATTCCCCTCCACCCTGCACACACCCTCCCACCCACATTACCCCCTTTAGTTCATGTCCATGTGTCATAAGTTCTTTAGCTTCTACTTTTCCCATACTATTCTTGCCCTCCCCCTATCTATTTTCTACCCACCATCTATGCTACTTGTTCTCTGTACCTTTCCCCTCTCTCTCCTCCTCCCACTCCCCTGTTGCTAATCCTCCATGTGATCTCCATTTCTGTTTCTGTTCCTGTTCTAGTGTTTGCTTAGTTTGCTTTTGTTTTAGGTGTGGTTGTTAATATCTGTGAGTTTGCTGTCTTTTTACTGTCCTATTTTTTATCATCTTTTTCTTAGATAAGTCCCTTTAACATTTCATAGAGTAAGGGCTTGGTGATGATGAACTCCTTGAACTTGATCTTATCTGAGAAGTGCTTTATCTTCCCTTCTATTCTAAATGAAAGCTTCGCTGGATAGAGCATGTAGGTCCTTGACTTTCATGACTTGGAATACTTCTTTCCAGCCCCTTCTTGCCTGGAAGGTCTCTTTTGAGAAATCAGGTGACAATCTGATGGGAACTCCTTTGTAGGTGACTGTCCCCTTATCCCTTGCTGCTTCTAGAATTCTCTCCTTCATTTTAATCTTGGCTAATGTATTTATGATGTGCCTTGGTGTGTTCCTCCTTGGGTCCACCTTCTTTGGGACTCTCTGAGCTTCCTGGACTTCCTGGAAGTCTATTTCCTTTGCCAGAATAGGAAAGTTCTCCTTTATTATTTGTTCAAATAAGTTTTTCACTTGTTGCTCTTCCTCTTCCCCTTCTGTTATCCGTATAATTTGGAGGTTGGGACATTTAAAGATGTCCTGGAGGTTCCTAAGCCTCTCCTCATTTTTTTGAATTCTTGTTTCTTCATTCTTTTCTGATTGGATGTTTCTTTCTTCCTTCTGGTCCACTCCATTGATTTGAGTCCCAGTTTTCCTCCCATCACTATTGGTTCCCTGTGAGTTTTTCTTCATTTCACTCATTGTAGCCTTCATTTGTTCATCTAATTTGTGACCAAAGTCAACCAATTCTGTGAGCATCCGGATCACCAGTGCTTTGAACTGTGCATCTGATAGGTTGGCTATCTCTTGGTAACTTAGATGAATTGGCTCTGGGGCTTTGATCTGTTCTCCCGTTTGAGCCATTTTTGGGTGTTTTTTCTTTTTTTTTGGTCTGGTTGTGGCTGTTATGTAGTGAGGGGAGGAGCCTTAGGTGTTCTCCAGACCAGGGAAGCCTAGTCGCAGGGTTACGATGCTGTATGTGGGAGAGGGGTCTGAGAGGGAACACTGGCGCTTGCTCCGCTGTCTTGGATTCCAGTGCCTTCCGCCGCTGCCCCCAAGCAAATTGGGCCCTTCTGGTGCTGATTTCTGTGTGGGTGGGATTGTGTACATTCTAGGACCCTGTAGATCTCTCCAACAAACTCTCCCGTGAGGCTGGGAGTATCTCCTGGCACCTCAACCCTCACAAGTATTTCAATCTGTGTTTTTAGGTTTTATTTCCTGGTGCTGGGGCCCTGGGTTGTGAGACCTGTCTCACTCATTTTCACCTGGATCATCTGCACATGAATGTGGGACCACCTCATCAGCCAGCTGCCTTGCACAGCCTCACTGGGTCTGCCCGTTGCCACCCACTGCCCAGGGTATACTAGCTGCCACCTGTGCACCCTTGGATCTGTTAGCCGCTGCCTGCGCACCTGGGTCTGCCAACCTCCACTTTTTCCTGCCGCAACTCCCCCTCTTACAGCTCTGGATGAATGGTTGTCGGACTCCCGTACCGTTCAATTTTCTATCAGTTCCGGTTGTTTTCTTGTTTCTAAATCTTTGTTGTCCTTAATTTTGGTTGTGCAAGGAGGTGCAGTGTCCAACCTATGCCTCCATCTTGGCTGGAAGTCCTCAAGTTCTAGTTTTTAATTAGAAGAGCAACATTCATTGTTTTTATTTTTTAACTTGTAAAAGTGATGCATGCATGATACAGACATACAAAAGAAAAAAGTCACAATTCCTTAACAATAATTCCAACTGTTAACCCTTTGGGTGTCTTTCTTTTTCAAGGCTAAGGTGCTTTATTTGGGTCTCTGATTAAAGATGTGGGTGTGATTTGGGGGAATTGAAGAGATGTTGGTCAAAGGGTATAAACTTAGATGATGATTAGCCCTGGCTGGTATGGTTCAGTGGATTGAGAGTGGCCTGTGAACCAAAGGGTTGCCAGTTCGATTTCCAGTCTTGGGCACATGCCTGGGTGTGTGGGCCAGGTCCCCATTAGGGGGCGTGCGAAGGGGAGTCACAATTGATGTTTTTTCTCTCTCTCTATCTCCTGCCCGTCCCCTCTCTAAAAGTAAATTTTAAAAATCTTTAAAAAAATAGATGATTAACTTTTAGAGATTTAACACACAGAATTGTGATTATAGTTAACAATATTGTATTATATACTTCAAAGTTGCTAAGAGACCAAATCTTAAATGTTTTCACCGTGAAAAAGAAATAATTATGACATAATAGAGATGTTGGCTAATGTCTCGGTGGCCAATTCGACACACTGTATACCTTAAACTTACATAATGTTACATGTCAATTGTATCTCAATTAAAAAGAAAAGAATCTGTAGCTTTGACTCGTGTAGCTCAGTGGACTGAGTGCCGGACTGCAACCAAGGGGTTGCTGGTTCAATTCCCAGTCAGGGCACATGCCTGGATTGTGGGCCAGGTCCCCAGTTGGGGGTGTGCAAGGGGCAACCACACATTGATGTTTCTCTCCCTCTCTTTATCCCTCCCTTCCTCTCTCTCTAAAGGTAAATAAATCAAATATATGTAACAAATTAAAAAAAAGACTCTGTCATGAGGTAAATCTAAAATAAGATTTATTTCAATAAAATACAACTGACTGTTAAAAAATAAAGATGTGGATATGCTTTTCTAATTTTTCTGGTATTTTGGTTGAGAAAGAAATGCACAGATGTATTACAAATAAAAGTAGGGATGTCCAGGAACGTTGTAGAAAAAATGTCCACATTGAGTGGAAAGCTGACTAGATGAAATCTTTCCGAATCCCCTTGTAAGGCCAAGATTTTCGGATTCTTTTGGAGTATGCCAGCTACTTTAATTATATTTAAAACAATAGATTTCATGTATAGTGTTACCCTAAAAAGAGTTGCAGCATAAGAACAGTTCCAAAAATAGTGAAAAACATATTGCACCTAAAATTTGCGATTTAAATGATGTATCACAGATAAAAACAAATAATGCCAACATAGAATTTTTATTAGATCATGGTGAGATTCTTCTCAAGCTGCAGAACAGTTTCCTTAAGAGCAGAATCCTCTGCCCAATTGACTTTACTCCCCAAAATGAGGTTCTGTAACACACACAAAAAATTTTTTTCAGTTTAAAGTTATAAGTACTTTAAAATTTAACAAGCTTTCAAAACATCCTATTTCACTGATCTCATCAAATGCCAAAGTGTGGACATTTAATCTGTGATCACGAGAAAAACACAGTGTTTTTACACAGTGTTTTATAGGCTCATTTCCACTTTCACTGAGGCTTCACACTTGATCCCCATGCTGCTAGGGGAAGATTTACAATGCTAACAATTTTTTATGCTGCATCAATTTTTCCCATTAAGGATGCTTGCAGTGGTATCTTGGATTATTGGTTCAGAGTTCACTTTGTACTTCTATGGTGAACAGCAATTTGAGCCTAACTAATACATCCTATTTTTAAAAAGAGGTAAAAGAAGAGCTTAGTTCTTAGCTCTTGCCAAGTTTCAAGACCCTGAAAAAAGATGAAGAGCAGTTTTGTGGTAGACAATGGAGGAATAATTAGGGTCATAATTAATGACACTTCTGGTCATTATGCACTGAAAAACTATATAGCTCAAGGATACTGAGTTACTAACTGAAATATTGTTAAAATCCATTTGAGAGTATAATGGTATATTATTACACATAAAACATAAAACTTCAGCCTATATAAGGCATGTTCTTGCTTTAAGTTAATATAAGGGCTAGTGTATACAAATTCAGTGAAATTTGCAAGGCAGATGAAAGCAAGCATTCAAACATGACTGAACCCCTGAAGACCCATTCCATTAGGAACAAAGAGTGCTCCCAACTTGGCCAAACCTATAATCTGTTTAACAAAGCAATGAGTTCATTAACTCAAAATTAACATTAATTTAGAGAATGTAAATAAAAATTAGGAAATGCAGAATAATGCCTTCCGCCTCCTTATTTCCCCAGCTGCGCTGGCTCTGGAGCATTGCTGGTGCCTGTCCCTCCCCCTCCTCTCCTGCCCACCAGGTGCATTACCTTTGCCTTTTGTCTCCTAAGCTCTAGCCCTTCTTTTGCTTCTGTAACTTACTTCCTGAGCCCATACAGCCCAGTTGGCTCACCTTTTCTACTTCTGTGAGTTTCTAAATAAACTCTCTTATAATAAAAAAATGAAAAGAAAGAAAAAAAGAGAAAGAAATGCAGACTAACAGAAGTCCCAAAGTAGTAGACAGGAACATGTGCCAAAGAAAATGAAAATGATCCTTTACTCATGATGCAATCCTCCTCTTAAGGTTAGCTTAGGAGATTTGATTATTTCTAATAGAAAAACCCACTGTTACTAAAAAGTAGGTGTAAGATGTGGGGAAGAATTTCTTATGGTGACACGTAAGGCCTCATATTCCACAAGGATATGCTTTACACATAATAGGCATTTGCTTTAAATGTAATAGTTTTAACTGTGCATCTTCATAATTCGAAACTGGCAATTTAAGTACTTCAACAGTTCCAGAGACATTTTATAATTCAAAAAGTACTTAAAGAAAAAACAACAAAAACCCAGAATAAAGAAGTTGGACACCTGAAATTTAAAACTTGACATGATTATAACTACCAACATTTATTGAGAATTTACTGGGACCAGACACTATGCTAAGGAGATTAGCATGAATTATATTCTTTAGTTTTCACACCACTTTTTCTAAACAAAGACATGGACATTTAGGAAAGTTAATAATTTGCTCAAGGTCAGCTACAATTAAGTAGCAGTCAGGATCTTAACTCTAGATTCCCATCACCCCCATCCGTGTTCTCCCTAAACTCCCAACTTGGAATCTAATGCTCTCCACTATTGTACTATTCTGCCTCTACAGGGCTGCTAAAAACCATTCCATTTATAAATGCCATAATGAAAAATCAAAGCCACAGACATTAAATATACATGAATTCCAGATATATGTAAACAGACCAATTTTCAGTACCGAGTTATTTTGCCAAGATCAAAGACTAACTGTAATTGTAAAAGTAATAAAATCAATCATTTTTATTAACAAAAACAAACAAACAAACAAACAAAAAAATGTTCTTTACCTCCCTTCCTTATTTATATACACATTACCTGGAACACATGTTGAATAACTGTAGTAATTTGTATCTCCATCTGTAGCTTTTGTTTTAAGGTCTTTATCTTGTCTGAATTTTCCATACTGTTCAAATCATCTTTCTGTTTGTTCTTTTCAGTCTGTATTTCTAAAAACTTTTGTTCTGAAGCTCGTTTTAATTCTATGAGGTTAAAAATAAAACAATGTACTATATATAGCAATTCCTCCAAACAAGAATACTAAAAATTTATGGTTATTTCAGTCAAGAGAAAATATTTTTGAAGATTTCATTTATTTATTTTTAGAGAGAGGGAAGGGAGGGAGGAAGACAGGAAGAGAAACATTGATCAGTTGTCTCTTGCATATCCCCAACCTGGGACCTGGCCCTCAACCCAGCCATATGCCCTGACTGGGAATTGAACCTGCAACCTTTTGGCTTGCAGGATGATGCCCAACCCACTAAGCCACAACAATCAGGGCAAGAGAAAATTTTTAATAAGGAGCATTTTAGGTTGTAGTTCTATTTTGATCTAAGTATGACTTCCCTAGTACAAAATACCAATATCTGAAATTTATACTTAGTGATGCAAATGTTCAAGGTTTGTATATATGATAATGATAGCTGTTCACAAATGTTTGAAGTGACATAGTGTCAAAGAGGACCTACTATGGGTACCAAGATAGGTAGGAGTTATGTGTTAGCAAACAGTTTTCCTTCTTTTATTTATAAAAGGACATCACTAAGATGCATTTTCAATGAAAAGGTTCCCCTCTCAAGCTATAAGCATCAACCATTTCTTGTAGTTCCTGAAAAGTTCTAAGAATTAAACTATCTGAAAACATAAATGGGTATGTCTTAGGAGCTTGGTTCCTTGACATTAATGTATCAAAAGTAGGTTAGAATGCAATGGAAAAATATTACATATTCAAAGGATAATTAGATCAGATGATCAAGACTATTTCTGACCCTTACATTACTTACAATAAAGAAAATCTACATACTTAAAAATAATAAACCATGCTGTTAAATGAAGAAAACAGTTCACAACATAGAATAAAGTGATGCCAATTTCATATAAAAAAATAGGCATTGAAGATTGATTATCTCTTGATGGTAAAATAAAAAAATTTAACTTTTCCTACATATACTTCACTGTTTCCAAATTTTCCACAGAGAATGTGTACTACTTTTGAAATACACATTTCAATTATTTCAATGCAAAAAGCCATCTTATGTTCATTAAGTTAAAAGGCTATAGAACCGCATGTATTAGCTGACCGCGTAAAAATTATGCATATATAAACATGTCTAACTGTGGTCACACAGGAAGGAGGCATGACTTTCACATCACGCTTTTCTGTATCATTTGATTTCCCTTCACTGAGAATGTACTCATTTTGTGATTTAATGTTCTAAAACAACAAAAGTATATCAAGCAAAATACATTTTATATACTACTTTTTAAGTTGCCATGCCTAAAATTTTAAGAAAATTTGAAAATTAAGAAATTTCTTAGTAGCTGAGAGATGTAGCCCTATCAATTTCCATATGAAGTGAAAATGTTATACAAAAACCTCCCAAGAACTGTTCTACATACCAAATCTCTTCTTTTTAACATTAAGCAGTTTTCCTTCCAAATCCCAAGATTCCTGTTATTAGAAATAAAAAGATTAAAGCACAGTATCTACGAACAAACATGTAATACTTAAATCACTGAATTTTATCTTAGTTTGTTTTCTAAACCTCCAGTTTTTAATTACTTCATTTCTACACAAGAGAGGAGAAAGCATAAATTATAAGTAGACATTTAGCAACATTAATGAAAATTAATTGAGTTATGAAAAAGAGAGAAAAGCCCCAGCCAGGTGGCTCAGTTGGTTGGAGCATCATCCCATACAACAAAAGGTTGTGGGTTTAATCCCTGGTCAGGGCACACACCTAGGTTGTAGGTTCGACCCCAGGGTGCATGCAGGAGGAGGCAACTGATGTTTCTCTCTTTCTCTCCCCTCTCTCTCCAAAATCAGTAAATATATCCTTGGGTGAAGATTTAAAAAAAAAAAGAGAGAGAGAAAACTTAAGGACACTGAGTTTCAACCATACCAGTCCCTTTGGGCAATCCTATTTAATCATATGCAATGCAGTTACCAGCAAGAAAGTGTTACTGAAATCATTGAGAATGCATAAGCAACCTAATGTGCAAAGTTACCTGCTGTGATGTCATTATTAGTTTATTTAGCTTTAATACGTGTTTCATGTTTTCCATGAGCTCACTGAAAAGAAATAAAAAATATGACGTTAACCTTAGTTAAGAGCAATGTCTCATTAACGAAGGAATCATTAGTATCATATACTTTCATTAAATTAACTGTACGCTTCAATAGAAAATCATCATCTAACAATAAATCTGGAAAAGTCTGATGTAAACTTTGTTGAAAAGTAGAGATGCATTTCCCTAGAAAAATTTTTGATCACAGACACAAAAATATCAAATTCAAGCATGTAGAAACATTTCTAAAAAACCTCCTATTTAGGAAGAAAAAACTAACAATTTGCTAATAAGTTGCTTTTAAAAAAATACTTTATTTTTTAAAGCAATTTTAGGTTCATAGCAAAACTAAGCAGAATGTAAGTCGCTGTACCCTCTGCCCTTACACATGCATAGCCTCCCCTACTGTCAACATCCTCCACACAGGTCTGTCAGTTCCAAATGATAAACCTTTATCTGACACAACGTAATCACCCAAAGCCCACCGTTTACATTAGAATCCACCCTTGTTGTTGTACTTGCTATGGGTTTGACAACTGTATAATGACATGAATCCACTACCACAGTATCATACAGAATAGTTTCACTGAATAAGCTGCTTTTTATCTCCATTTCTTCAACAAATATTTCTGAGTGCCTACCACATACCAAGAACTGTGCCAGGCACAGTACCTGTTTTCAGAGAGGAAAGAAAACAGGTGGGGGAGAAAAATAAATTGACAACCGTAGGTAGTATGGTTTCATTACAACCAGTAATGGATGCAGAGTGGGGCAAGGGACACCCTGGAATCTTAAAGGACATGAAGTGACTGTCTAGATCAAGTAGTTTGGAATGGCTGGAGCCAAAGGGTGTGAAATAGGACTCAGTGAAAACAGTTCTCATATTTCAAAGTACCACAGTCTCTTGGGAGGGCTGTTCAATATGAGTTGACAGCTGCCCACTCCACCACCCTCCACCCCCACACCTTGGTTTTTAGATTCAGAGTCAGTAGGTTTGGGATGGGACCAGCAATGTAGTCACTGTGATAATACCAATTATTCTGATACTGTAGAAGGAATGTAGTGGAGAGGCTGAAAAGGAGGAATCTACACAGACATGTTAGAATCAAACTCCTTTTCTACTGGTTACAGCTGTACTTGGTTGTAAAGTTTATGATGAATCTGTCCTATACACCTTTAACTCAAGAATGTTTTAAGTTCTCATTTTAGGGAGGAGCAAGAGTTAGCTCAAATTCAGACTTTAGGGTTTATGTAACCCTGGATCTATATGGAATATGGGGAGAATGTATATGAGTCTGAACCACCAAGATAGGAGAAGTGCCCAACTCTATCTTAGGCTTTTTCTACTGCTTATAGGAGAGGATTTTTATATAACAAGGCTTTTAGAGCCTTGTTATATAAAATCAGGGAGATAAGAACACAGGTAAGGCTCCTAGGGCCAGATATTTAGAACCAGATTGTAGGGGACCCTGACTGCCAGAGTCTTTATTTTATATTCCTTGACAAAATGTTTAATGTGTACAAGCTCATGTCCGCTAATGAAAAATAGTTTACCTTCAATCACTGGGTTGTTGTTGATTAAATGAAATAGCAACTGTTCCTGGTTTTCAGTGAATGATGCACAAAATTAACTTTCAAACCTTCCTCCAAATTTTCAGACTATCTGGTTAAAACCTAAATTGCTTCTTAGCGTTGGAATATAAACAAGATGTCAGTGGGGCTATAAATGCTGTTGTAATATTGAGCAAGGCCCACAAAACTTCTATCACTTTTCTTCTTCCCCAGATAAAAATTAACGCAAAGTGCCAGTTAATTTTTAAAAAAATCAAGAAACGAAAGTCATTATGCAGATCCCTCTTCTAATTCCCATCCTTAACCAAATCCAGAAAGAAAAAAGTACCTATTCTGAATGTTACTTTCTTCCAGGTTTTTTCTAAGGGCTGTCGAAAGTTGCATCCTATGAGAGGAAATAAGCTGGCATTATAAAACATGGATAGCATTTATGGTACATTGAAAAGAAAATTAAAAAATATGACAAATTAAAGGCTGACTTCTGTTTAAATATAACATAAAACATAAGTAGGTTTTAAAACAGTATTGTATGAGAAATATTTGGTAAGTCACAGAAATGCGAACTAACACTAAGATGGATGGGGCTGCTGCACGTGGTTGTGCACTGCTAGCCTGAAATCCAGCCTGAGCTCTGCTTTCCAAGCCATCCACCTTGGTGCCTGGGGAAGCAGCACGCATGCAGGCACTACAGAAATCTAGAAGGCCTGAAATGGAAAGAGTTAGGGAATACAAATCCACACTTAACTGTAAACTCTGAGATATGTCTACATACAAACAAGCTCCATAAATCACTGTTAAATCAAATAGCTAATAAATAAGTAATAATAAAAAGTCAATGTGGTGTCAAAAAAGGCATAAACTAAACACTTTGCAGCCCTTTCCTGCCCTTGAATACGATGTCTTTGGTGTAGGAGCTGCATAAGTAATAACAGTGTTAAAAAACAAAAAGTCAATCAACTCAGCAGTATTTGAGCCCTTCCTTTTTGTTACACACAAGAACATTTATTAAAAGGAAGCATCTTAATACCTCTGAAGTCACCCTAGTTAAAAAATATGATCTATATAATGAGCCAGTATATGAGATGAGGGGGAAAGCAAACTGTCAGAAGCAATTAAAAGCACTTTAGCTCTGACCAATGTGTCGCAGTTGGTTGGGTGGACGTCGTTCTGCAAAGCAAAAAGTGGCCAGTTCAGTTCACAGTCAGGGCACAAGTCTGGGTTACCAGTTCAGTGGCCCAGCTGAGGTGACTACAAGAGGCAATCGATCGATGTTTGTCTATCACAATGATGCTTCCCTCCCTCTCCTTTTTCCTCCCTTCCCCCTCTTTAAAAATAAATAAATAAAATCTTAAAAAAAGAGACAGTGAAAAGCACTTTAACTACTTTTCAATTAAATGTATGAAGAAATTCATCTAGGAAGGCCAGGAATACAAAAAAGCAATTTTTAAAACTCATTAACTTAATTGAGATAATTCAGGTCACAAAGTCTGTAAGAGACCATGTTTATTTTATTAACAACTGTATACCAACAACTAGCACAAAGCTTAGGACATAGCAAGCGCTCAAATATTTGTTGAATAAATTTTAAACTACAGATGCAAAACCTAATTTAAAATATACTTTAAACTTGATGACAATTCTTTTACACAATTAACAGTTACTGGAATAAACAAATCCACATGATCCTTTCAAATGATGAATGGGATTTAACTTCACATTTCGATTGTTTTGATTGACATTTCCTTATTAACCCTGTATCATGTAACTTCTTTAAGTGAATGATAAAACTTTTCTCTTAGGATTCAAAATTTCTGTGACCATTTTGCTTAATTCATTTAGACTAAAATATTTTTTCCACCTCCAGCCATACCCATTTTGCATTCCATTCACAAAGCTTATTCATGAAATGTAGTAATTACCTGTCTAATGCAAGCTTTTTCATTTCAAAAGCCATTTTCACCTCTTCAATTTCATTTTCCAGGTCTTCAATTTTACTATCAAAGAAGCATGAATAAAAGAATTTCAGCAATATCAGGAGAAGTCACTATTGGAATAAATATATAAAGTAAACTTTTGAAAAAGGAAAAATGCCTCTACCTAAATAAAAGTATTTTATAGGCTCACCACACCAATGCACTTACAGATTTGGGAAACTGATGACTCCTGAGACATTCTGATAATATCTTGTTAAGGGACAATGCTAAAAGTGCTAGTAGGATTGCTCATGTATATATATATGTAAGTCTACATCCCATATCAACAAGTTCTCAATACATGCATGACAAATTACTTGGGAAGTAAAGGGGGGGAAAAAAGAAATACAATGTTGTAAGATGGATATTATTATGAAATCTTTAGTAAAAGCCACAAATAAAATTTAAAATATGACATACGTTTCAATTTGCTTTTCTGGAATGATTTCTTCTGGAGTTTTTTCTTCATCTACAAATAAATAAATTTTTTATTGATTGAATCAAGAGTGAGAAAGGGGGAGGGGGAGGGGGAGGGAGGGAGGGAGGGAGACGGGGGAGAGAGAGAGAGAGGGAGGGAGGGAGGGAGAGAGAAACACTCATTTGTCGTTCCACTTATTTATGCATTCTCTGGTTTATTTTTATACGTGCCCTGACCAGGGATTGAACCCACAATGTTGGCATATCAGGATAATGCTCCAACCAACTGAGCTATGGGGCCAGGGTAATTTTTTAAAGCTAGGAATGTTTTAGAACAGCACTGTCCAGAAATATAATGTAAGCCATGAATACGAACTAAGTATGTAATTTTATTTTCTAGTTTCCACATTACTAAAAGAACAAGTCAAAATGATTTTAATATAACTTATTTAACCCAATAGATCCAAAACAGTTATCATTTCAAAATGTAATCATTAAAGTTACTAATGAAATACTTCACAATCTTTTCTTCAGTGCACATTTTACATTTATAGCCCTTCTCAATGAAGACTAATCATATTACACGTATTCAACAGCCACAGAGCTAGTGTCTACCATACTGGACAGAACAGTTTTAGAATTATAGAAAATAAAAGGGAGTAAAAACTGAACAAGATCAATACAAAAAAACTGTTTATACAGATTGGAAATTAAAATTTAACAATACCATGTACAACTGCATCAAAAACATGAAATATTCAAGAATCAATTTAACAAAGTATGTGTATGACCTTTATGTTGAACACTACCAAATTTTTTAATGGGAAAGACATACCATGTACATGTATTGGGAGAGCCAATATTGCTAAAGTAAAAATCTCCCCCACAAATCCCATTTAGAATTCCATCAATTTATAGAAATTGTTCTACAGAAAAAAGAAAAGCTGATTTTAAAATGCATATAGAAATGCAAAGGACCTAGAACAGTCAAAACCATTTTGACAAAGAACAAAATCAGGGGACTTACAGTAGCTGATATCGAGATTTGCTACACAGCCACAGTAATCAAGGCAGTGTGGTACTATGGTCAGCACAGACAAATGCCTCATGGGATCACAGGAAAGAGGCCAGATATAGATGCACACATATACAATGGAGGCTGAAAAGACTTTTCAATAGTGCTGGAAACACTGGATTTCCATATGGAAAAAAATGAACCTTGACCCCCTTAGCTCACATCACACACAAATATTAACTAGAAAATCAGACCTGAATGTTAAACCTAAAACCATAAAACTTCTAGAACAAAACATAGGGGAAAATCTTTCTGACCGTGAGGTAGTCACAGATTTCTTAGATAAAAACTCAAACTTAGAGAGTCCAACAATCAAATTAACAAATGGGCAAATATTTGAACAGGCACTTCATAAAAGTAGATTCATATATAAACTGCCAATGAAAAGATACTTAGCATAATTAGTAGTAGGAAATATAAAGTAAAGCCACAGGAGATACAACTACATACTTATTAGAATGGGTAACATTTAAAAAGATTGTCAGTACCAAGTTTTGAAGAGGACATTGAGTAACTAGAAATCCCATACCCTGCTGAGCGGAATGTCCCGTAACACTCTAATCATCTTAGCTATTTGGCAGTTTCTTAAAAAGTTAAATATATGCTTATCATGTGAATTGCAACTTCACTTTCAGGTTTTTAACCAAGAGAAATGAAAACAAATGTCCACAAAAAGACAAATACAAATGACAAATGTCCATAGCAGCTTCACTTAAAATGAGCAGAAACTGCAAACAATTCAATGTCCATCAGCAGGTGAATGGCTAAACAAATAGTGATATAGTCATCATGGAACACACTACACAATAAAAAGAAATGAATTACTGAAACAAAAAACATGAACGAATCATAAAAATACTATGCTATGTAAAAGTAGCCAGACATATTGGGAATGACTACTAACAGGTAGTAGGTTTCTCTTTAGGGTGGTGAAAATTAGTTGCAATGGTTGCACAACATTGTGGGAAAAAATATATATATATTTATTTTTTAAAAGATTTTATTTATTTATTTTTAGAGAAGGCAAGGAAGAGAAACATCAATGTGTGGTTGCCTCTTGCACGCCCCCTACTGAGCATGTGACTGACAATCCAAGCATGTGTCCTGACTGGAAATCGAACCAGCAATCCTTTGGTTTGCAGGCCATCACTCAATCCATTAAGTCACACCAGCCAGGGCAACATCGTGAATATATTTAAAACTACTGAAACATACATTTTAAAATAAATTTTATGTTACATGAATTCTCAATGAAAAGATTTTTGACACAAAAAGTATATATCGTATAATTCCATTTACATCAAATTCTAGAACACTGCTGCTCAATACAACTTTCTGCAATGATGGGAATGTTAAATAACTGTTTTTTTAATGGTAAAATAATCATTTTTAGATAAATATCTTCATTCAAAGACTATAACCTAACTTCTCACGGCTGGCTTTAAATTTGTCTTTTCCTTTACTTGTAGACATTCTATAGTATGGACTACTAAATCTACTCAAGTTTTCAGATGTCACAATCCCTTAAAAATGAAATTATCTATTTGAGGGAAAACCAGGACTGACTGTTCGAGAACAGAGAGTCTTATCATTTGATTTTAGCTCTTATGTCATCTTCTTAGAAGAGCCATCTCAATCACCTTATCTGTCACTGCACCATTATTACCTTCATCACACTGACCACACTTCATAACTATCTCATGTTTCTTCGCTTACCTGTTTTGCTACAGAGAATTTAAGATTCGTGAGGGCAAAGTCTGTCTTGTTCAACACTGTATCCATGACTAGCACAGCGGCAGCAGGGACAATCGGAGACTTAAAAGGAATAAAATGAATGCAGGAATACCTACAGAGATAGATACTCAATGGTCCAAAGTTTGAGTAGTTTTCCCCCTACACCCTGTCCTCTTAGATTATCCTTTTTGATTATGTGGGCTTTCATGCAAAAACACTAGCTCATTTCTAAGGTAGACATCATGGGTTTAATTCAAAAAGCATGAGGCCTGGAAATAAGGGGACCATTTGCTCTGTAAGGGGATGGACAGTGACCTACTGGCTATCTTTGAGGTAAGCATTACTGATATAATGGAAGGGTCATGGCTTCGGAGGCAAGAAGGCCTGGTTCATATCCTAGTTCCTAATTTTTTAGTTGTAGTAAGCAGAAAAGAAGCTACAGGCCTCATTTTTACAGTTAGTTTTTTGTTTGTTTTTGCATAAAAAGACTTTAGAAACCCAAGAATATCCAATGGAAAACACAGCAGAACTGCTGCTGATCTATGGCTTTGAAATAAAATTTGAGAGAGTCTGAAAATTACCTAAATTCAAACAGAGATTCAGGTGAAGTGACTCAGACATCTATGAAATTCCTTATTTCAGTAGTATTGAATAACAATTCTTGAGTCAACCTAATGTATTGATTTTATTCTTTAAGCCTATTTCATAGAGAAAACAAGGTTCACTAAGCCTGCCTTTGTGAGCCAAGGGCCATCACCTATTGCCAAGTCAGGTGGCAATAGGTGATTATTGCTTCCGGAGGGTGAAACCCATCATTTTACTACTCTCTTGGTCCCAGAGACTTCTGAATTAATAATTTTAGGAGATAAATTAAACGTTTTTGTGTTTACAATAAAAAACTGTCATTCATGTCTTTAAGCTGATCCCCCTTTGCCTCTCATTCCTATTACCCAGTGCTTCTCAAAGTATAGGTCTCAGATCATTTGCTTCATAGTTATATGACCTGCTAATTCAAATCGCTGGTAGCAAGTTCTGTGATTCCTTAGGCCCACAGGGATCTCTCAGTTCTCAGATCAATAGAACTTAATAGCCTTGCATTGTTATTTAGATATAACCATGTATTTCCTGAATCCCTAACTAGTTCTAGAGGGCCTGGGCAAGCCTGCTTTTTGCCTTCTTACATGGTATGATACAGCATTATGCTGCCACTCCTATTCCCTAATTAAGTAACTTTTTGTAAAGTTGACTGTCTTTTCCCTAGAGTACTCATCAAACTCAAAAAACCTTATTTGAAAATGCAAATATGCCCTGACAGCATGGCTCAGTTGGTTGGGCATCACCCCACAAAGCGAAAGGCCCTTAGTTAGATTCTTGTTCAGGGCACAGGTCTGGTTTGCTGGTTCAGCCCTGGGTCGGAGTGTGCACAGAAGGCAACCAGTGTTTCTCTCCCTCTTTCCCTCTCTCTAAAAAGAAATAAATTGGTTTTCAGAACCGGTTTCAAAGAGAGATACCAAGGGGGCTGCCTTAGAGCTCAGGAGCTGAAACATAATTTATATTAAGTTATACCAATGTAGGAAACGTTCAAACCCATAGAGAATTTTTAGGAGTCTATTTGAGACAAACTGATGACAATTTCTAGGAAGCAAAACCTTAACGAGTTGAGAAAATGCTCCAGAGAATGGCAGTTGCGCACATTGTTTTATACATTACAAGCAAAAGAGAAGAGGGTATTGCCTATTGTTTGAGGGGTCCAGAAAAAGAGAAATTATTTTTGCAAAGGCATGTTATCAGCTATTGTTTCAGGAGCTGGAAGTATAACCCACCCTGACTCCAGGAGGCCATAGCAGCTCCACTTTAGTGCCTCAGGAGGACTGCAAGCAATCAAGATGGCATCGGAGTCATTGTGCTCCAGGAACAGAAGCCCATCACCCACACAGAAGACACAGATAAAGACCACTGCCCAGGGCACAGATTAAAGAATGCTTTTTAAAAAAAAATCTGAGTAACTTTTCCCCTGAATTATAAACCCATTACCTATACTTTTCTTCTCCTTAAAAAAAAAAAAAGGGTCCGTTGAAAATGGGATTTTAGACAAGTCTGGTAGTATACAAACCTACCATCTTTTCAGATCACTGGCTATCTGAATAAAGTACCCATAAAGATTCAAAATAGACAGATAGATACATAGATAAATAAATAAATAAAAATCTTAAAAAAAAGGAAATGCAAATACTCACTTGCATCAACCATTGATTTATATTCCAAGAGTTGTTGTTTTGTCTGTGCTCTCAGTCTGAAAACAGATAAAAAGAGAAAGTCACACATTTATTGAGGTTTTACTCCTTACTGTAATAATGTAACTCAGTTTTTGGAAGCTAATACAACAAAATAAGTATAAATAAACAGCATTAAAGTATTCTAGTTTCACCTTATTTTATTTAAAAATTTTAAGGCCTCAGAGGAAGACAACAAAATGGAATACAGTAGAAAACAGCATCTGTGAGGAAAAGTTAAAAATTTGATTTTTAAATGTATCCTTTTTGCTTTATTTTTTATTGAATTCTTTGGGGTGATACTGGTTAATAACATTATATAGGTTTCAGGCATACAACTCTACATCACTTGTATACTTAAAATTATACATATTTCAATTTATTCTTAATAGGCCACAGTGATGTGGGGCTTAATGAGAAGTGCTACACAAAAAACTAGATCAAAATGGGGAAGTCTGCAAACACTGATGAGTTTATGACCAGACTGTAAAATGCACAGGAGATCCAGAAAAATAACAAAGATACTAATTCTTGGATAGATAAGTAAAACATAGTTTCTTAGTTGTCCTATGATTCTACTTAATTTAAAATCATACATAAAATAAGTAGAAAAGCTATGGCTAAAAGGTAATTAGTTAAGCTGTATTTACAAGATGATTCACACTTACATGGTAGTTTCATAAAACTGAAACTATTGCTTTGTGACTTTGAGACCTTTTTTAAGAAGAGCCCTGGCTACTATGGCTCAGTAGATTAAGAAACCGGCCTGCAAACTGAGAGGTTGCGGTTTGGATGCCTGGTCAGGGCACATGCTTGAGTTGAGGTCCAGATCCTCAGTTGGGGCATGCAAGAGGCGGCTGAATCACTGTATCTCTTAAATGTTTCTCTCCCTTCCCATCTCTCTAAAAATAAATAAATAAAATATTAAAAATAAAAAAAAGGAAGCTAAGACACATTAGATAAATTTCTAAAGCTCCATGGCAGTTTTTTATGTTTCAAAATTCCAAATGAAAAGAGCCATTTGTTAGATGTTAATTAGGCTAGCATTTTATAAGACACACTGAAAGATTAGTTTCCTTATCTTTAACGTTTCAGTATTTTATATTACAAGTAGGAGGGAATATTGATTGCTTTTACTCCTCACCCAAGGACAAGCTTATTGATTTTTGAGAGATGGGAAGGGAGAGAGGGAAACATGGATGGGTTGCTCTTGTACATGCCCCAGCTAGAGACCTAACTGAATCGAACCCATAAATCAACCTTGCGGTTTACAGGACTATGCTCCAACCAACTTACCCACAACGGCCAGGTCATGAGGAATTTTTAAAGTGAGCTTCTGATCTTTATTAGCCAAAGCAGTGGTGAACTTGACAAAGTTACAGTGCTTATTTTTTAAAATCCCCTTGTTATGATTTAGAATGATCAGCAAACTCCTTTTGTAAAGGACCAAGTAGCAAATATTTTAGGATTTGTAAGTCATATGGTCTGTGTTGTAATTAATCAGTTCATTCCTAGTAGCAGGAAAGCTGTGTTAAGTAAAAATAAAATTTTACATAAGGGCAATGAAACTTGAATTTCATATAATTTTCATGTGTTGTTAAATATTCTTCTTGTAAAATTTCCCCCAATCCTTAACGACATAAAAACTATTCTTAGCTTGAGGGGGTCACACAAAAACAGGCAGTAATGTGGACCTGGTTGTGGTTTGCCCACTGGTTTAGAAGATTGATGTCCCTTCTCAGCAAATGTTCCCCTAGCAACTGCTTAGTGGTAATGTATAAAAATCACCCTGTTGATAGAAAATATAACAATTAAAAACAAAAAAACCTTCTGGATTGAAAAGGGCTGGAGCGCTAAATGAAAGAGGCGGTATAACCTCCCCCCAGTAGCTCAGGGCTTCCATGCACCCCACAAGCCGCTTGAAAATCGCAGCCCCAAGGGGGTAAAGAGATAAGAAAGGGAGGGGGAGAATAAAACTGCGAAAGTTCGAAGAGCACTATGCTGAACGCTTGCCGCAAACTATCTCATTTAACCCCTTTAGCAACTGTGATAGGAGGGTGTCATTTCCCCCCCTCTTCTTTTCAAAGATGAAGAATGGAGCTTAAGGAACTATTATTGAAAGATGCAGAGCCACAACTAGACCAAAAACAAAACAAAACAAAACAAAACAAAACACAAAAAAACCCAGAAATGAAAATGGCTGAAACCGGAGAACAAATCAAAGCCCCAGAGCCAATTCATCTAAGCGATGAAGAGATTGCCAACCTATCAGATGCACAATTCAAAACCCTGGTGATCAGGATGCTCGCAGAATTGGTTGATTTTGCTCACAAATTAGATGAAAAAATGAAGGCTACAATAAGTGAAATGAAGAAAAATGCATGGGGAACCAACAGAGATGGGAGGAAAACTGGGACTCAAATCAAGGGAGTGGACAAGAAGGAAGAAACAAACAACCAAACAGAAAAGAACGAAGAAACAAGAATTCAAAAAAATGAGGAGAGGCTTAGGAACCTCCAGGACATCTTTAAACATCCCAACATCCGAATTATAGGGGTACCGGAAGGGGAAGAGGAAGAGCAACCAGTGGAAAACTTATTTGAACAAATAATAAAGGAGAACTTCCCCAACCTGGCAAAGGAAATAGACTTCCAGGAAGTCCAGGAAGCTCAGAGAGTCCCAAAGAAGGTGGACCCAAGGAGGAACACATCAAGGCACATTATAATTACATTACCCAAGATTAAAATGAAGGAGAGAATTCTAGAAGCAGCAAGGGATAAGGGGACAGTCACCTACAAAGGAGTTCCCATCAGACTGTCAGCGGATTTCTCAAAAGAGACCTTATAGGCAAGAAGGGGCTGGAAAGAGGTATTCCAAGTCATGAAAATCAAAGACCCACATCCAAGATTGCTCTATCCAGCAAAGCTGTCATTTAGAATGGAAGGGAAGATAAACTGCTTCTCAGATAAGGTCAAGTTAAAGGAGTTCATCATCACCAAGCCCTTATTATATGAAATGTTAAAGGGACTTGTCTAAGAAAAAGAAGATAAAAAAATATGAACAGTAAAAAAGACAGCAAACTCACAAGTATTAACAACCAGACCTAAAACAAAAGCCAACTAAGCAAACCACTACAACAGGAGCAGAAACACAGAAATGGAGATCACATGGAGGGTTAGCAATAGGGGAGTGGGAAGAGGAGAGAGGGGGACAAGGTGCATAGAACAAGTAGCACAGACGGTGGGTAGAAAATAGACAGGGGGAGGGCAAGAATAGTGTGGGAAATGTAGAAGCTAAAGAACTGATGACACATGGGCATGAACTAAAGGGGGGAATGTGGGTGGGAGGGAGTGTGCAGGGTAATGAAGGGGGGGAAATGGGACAACTGTAATAGCATAATCAATAAAATATAATTTAAAAAAAAGGAAGATGCAGTCACACAGTAATTCTGGGACCGAGTCTGAATTCGAAACCTTTAGGCCATTCAGCGCCAAATGCGCAGCTTTTTGGCCACAGCCCGGAGCGGGCCAGAGGGAACAAACAACCTGAGCAGCAGGGTCATTTGGTCCTCTGGATGCTTCTGAGCGCCGGCTCCCGGCGGCACTCCGATCTCCTCTCCGGAGTCCGCGGGAGCGGCAGCAGCTTGCTTCTCCAGTTGCTTTTCCATGCTGGCTCCCACGAAGAGCTACTGCATAGGACCGGGCAGAAACTCTCAGAAGAGGACGCTTTCCGCGCCACCAAATTGACGCCCGGAAGGGGTCGGAGAGCCGGCGCTTCCCGCCCAGCCTCTTCCGCCCTACGGGTCCGCCCCTTCCGCCTTGTTCTTCGGTTGCCTCAGTTACCGTTCCCTTTTATCTTGGCTCTACTATTTTAAAGTGGGTACAAATGACTGGTATAAGTTTGAAGAACTTTAAGCGCCGTCTCTTCCGAGTGTTTGGCTACAGGCTAGGCTATAGCTGTTTGGGACACTCAAGGGCGCTGTCGGGAACCGCAACCTGGAGGGTAAAATCCCGACCTAAATTGCTTATTCAGCCTTCGGTCTAGGACGTAGGATCTACGGGACGGCGGGTTTTGTTTGTTTATGTTTTTTTTTTTCCTTTTAAACCTATTTTGGCATTCCCTGTGCACCCGCGGCCTTGGAAAACGGTAGGCTGGGGAAGAAATATTAGAGGTTTAAGAAGACTTTGAGCTGAGCTCACAAGGTCCAGACCCCTCGTTTGGCGATGAAACGAGTGGCCCAAGTTCAAAGATACCCACGCCCCACTATAAGGCAGAGTAGATACTTGAACCTCAGACAACTAGCGTGAAACTCACTTATCAGTAAAAAACGTACTTGTAACCGAGTTAGGTGCCTCTAAGTGTCAGCTTGTTGATTCGACAGGTTACAATTGAGCTTTCTTAGCTGGCCAGTCAGCGGGACCTTTAAATGCCTGGTTGAACTATAGTTTTTCACTAGGGACGGCGGTGTAAGGGACACTATCCTCGTGGCTCAAGCCTAGCAACACGAATCTCTTCATCTTTCCATAGCTAGTTTCCCGCGTTGTACTTGCTCACATGGCTCCCCTTTCTTCCTCTCCTTTATTAAATACAGCTCCTGGCAAAAGGCATTGTAGGATGTAAATGTTAAGTTCGCGACTCGTCGTGCCCCCAAATTTCTGAAAGAACATTGTTTCTTTAATTTTTTTACACAAAAGTGATCCTACTCTAATTTACCCGGGATGTCTTCCAAAATCAAACTCGTCCTTTTAAGCAGTTGGCTATATCAAGTGTCCACTGGCCAAATTTGGGACAAAGACAATGTAGTAGCTCCTCAATCTGAGCATACATGAGAATCGCTGGTTAAAACAGATTGTTAGGCGCCTAAACCACTGAGTTGCATTTCTAACAAGTTCTAGGCGATACTTGATATTGCTAGCTGGGGACAACACTTTTAAGAACCACTGCAGTAATTGGGTTTTAACAATAACTTCTGCCCTGGTTGGTGTGGCTCAGTGGATTGAGCAGAGGCCTGCCAACCAAAGGGTCACCAGTTCAATTTCCAGTCAGGGCACATGCCAGGGTTGCAGACCACTCTCCCAGTAGGGGGCGTGAGAGGCAACCGCACATTGATGTTTCTCTCGTTTTTCTTCCCTTCCCCCCTCTCAAAAAATAAATAAAATATTTAAAAACAAATAAAAAACCCCAATAACTTCTTTAAAGAAAATTCAGAGTAAACACAAGTGCTCTTCACAGCCTTCTCTGCTTTAGGAACACCAGCCTCAGTACTGTATTTTACTCAGTACTGTACAATATTCAGTACTGTATTTGGGGGCCACTTTAAAAAGCAAAATTACAAAAAAAAATTGAGCTTTTTACAAACTTGATCTCCAACGCATTTAAAATCACCAACATAAAGATGTCTGACAAATTTTTTTTTTAATCTCCTGAGCATGTTTATTGATTTTAGAGGAAGGGAGGGGTACAGGAGGGAGAGTGGGAGGAAAGACACAGACACAGACCAGTTACTTCCCATACTTGCCCCAACCAGGGACTGAACACACAACCTAGGTATGTACCCTGATCTGAATCAAAGCCACAACATTTTGGTGTATGGATTTTCCAACCAAGCCACCAGGGAAAGGTCTGACAAATTTTAAGAAACTACTTAGAAAATGAGCAATTAAATAATCTTCCAAAAAGAACCCCGAAAGAAATTATAAGTTTACAAGAAACTGATGAAAAGGACTACTTCAGAAACAAGCTATTTCTTTCAGAGGAAAATGTAAATGCTTTTATTATTAAAATACATTAAGTATTTAAGTTAAATTAGAAAACCAATAGAAAAACAGATGGTGAGAATGAACATAAAGCTAAAACTATGAAATAAAGGTGGTAGAAATTTTTAACACCAAATATTGATTATTTTTAAAAATTATTTTTAGAGGGGAAGGGAAGGAGAAAGGGAGAAAAATATCAATGTGGTTGCCTCGAGCGCGCCCTACTGGGGACCTAGCCCCCATCCCAGGAATGTACCCTGCCTGGGAATTGCACCAGCAATCAATCCTTTAGTTCTCAGGCCCCTGGCTCAATTCACTGAACCACACCAGCCAGGGCTGATTCTTTCAAAACACAGATGTAGACCAATACCTTGGCCAAGTCTGATTAGAAAACAAAAGTATTTAATATCAGGAATGATAAAATAAAATACAGAAAAGATTAATTATATCATGCACCTCTACAGTTATAATTGTAAAAATCTGGGATGGATAACAGAAATGGAAGATCCCTAATAGATCAAAAGGCCATGGAAAACTAGCATTTAAACAGTTTTGGGTTAAATAACTTCATAATTTAGTTAGTTTTCAATGAGCGAATAAGGATTTCAAATTATAAAGACTTGAAGATGAAAATCTCTTTAATCCACCTTTAAAAGCTAGTCAAATAAAACCCCCAAAATGGTAAGAACAAAAACAACCAATTTCCCAAATGAGATGCAAAATTTTTTAAATGAAACATTAACAGATTAAATCTTTGAATCATGAGCAAGAATTCATTTCACTTTAGGAAACCTTTAACAAGGATTATTATATCAAATTAAAAGAGAAAAACCCTAATGATGTAAGCTGAAAAAGTCAATGAAATTCCACAGCTTTGCCTATAATTATAAATGAATAGAAAAATATTTAAAATATAAAGGTCACTTAAAGACTTAACAGCAAAAATATTAAATGGTAAAAATACCCGAGATGTCCAGTCAAGGAACAAGACAGAGATCTACCTATTATCAATGATTATTTTGGATATTCTAATACAATAAATAATAAATTTTCCATAAATGTTGAAAAATAAAAGTTTTGGATTTAAGGCCTAGAAACCACCACTAAAAAATCAAGAAAATTGACATCAGCTGGATAAGAAAAATACACTGAGCAATAAAAAATAAAGTATAAATTAGATTCTACTCATAATAGTGGCAGAAAACTGAAACCCAATAAAAAAACTTGAGATGGAGGGGGCAAAGGAGGAAAAATTGGGACAACTGTAATAGCATAAACAATAATATAATTTAAGTCCCCCTGCCCCAGGTAACGTTTGACAACCCGTCATGCAACACATGTTTGTGCGGAGCCTGGTGCTAAACCATTTGTAGACGAACAGACAAAACCCCCCAAAACTTGACAGGAAAAGTGCAGCAATTATATAATTAAATCTTATCACTCTATTCAAGGATATGCAACAAGACTTGATGGAGAAAAATGCTTCTGGGCAGGGACAATGTAAGTCCATTTCAACCTAGGACATAATGCACCATACACATACAGTCAAAATTTCAAAAGCTTTTTTGGTAAAAACATAATTTTAAAGTTCATATGTATTTGAAAATTGCCTCCTCATATCTGAAAAATAGCATAGCCTCATCTTACCAGATAATATAGTTTTATATTGTTTATATTGTTTTATATTAAGTTTATCACAGAAAAAACAAGTAGACCAGGGAGCAGTAGATGGGCATTGATGTTTCAGTTCAGCTGGACAGGATGATTTTAGTCATATGGTACTGGCATGAATAGGCACCCATCTGGAAGAAAGAATCCTACCTCATACCACAGCAATTACAAGTCTAAATGGATACATTTTTTAATTTTAGAAGATATTTATGGTTTTGGGGTGGAGATGACTTTAACAATGAAAATCCAAAAGCAACAACAGAAAAAACAGATTTCATAATATAAAAACTGTGAATGTCTGTATGGCAAACAACAGTGTTAACAGTCAAAGGGCAAATAACAAGCCAGGAAAGCCTTGCGTATTGATAAGTTAGTAGACAACAAAAATTTATTCAAGTCATCATTAGAAGTAGAAATTAAAGCAACAAACAGAATATTTTTTTGCCAAATTCACAGAAATTGAAGAGAATGATTACCATTAGTTGTGTCAAGACTGCAGAGAAAACAAGCATTTTTGTACATTGTTGATGACACCAACAGTCGTCCGGCAGCATCCACTAGAAGTGAGAACACACACACTCTTGGGAGAACCCAGTATGTGTTAAAAAATGACAAGGTATTTAATGATATTTAAACAGCACAGTGGCAAAGAAAATAAGCAATCCGAATGTCAACAGAATGATTATTATAATATACTATGGAATGTAATACTGAAATACAGGTAAGGCCTATACAAGTTGAAAGGAATTGCTGAGCAAATAGAACAATTGCATTTTTTAAAATCTCCACAATTTACATGCATTCCTATGTTTACAGAAGTCAGGAAAAGATATATCCCAAAGTTCAGGTGTATGGGATTGAGATGTAGGGATGAAAGTTGGGGGGAGGAGTAAAATAAACTTTTAGATACTTTTGTATGTTTAATAAGGAGCCTCTTTTATTTTCTCAACCAAGAAAAAGACTCAAGTAGGTTTAGAATATAGATTAGAATTCTTATTTTTCCAAGTTAAAAGTTGATACTAAACTCGATAACTTAAGAAATAGTGGTAAAAGTAGGTTACTAGAGTTAATGGCAGCAACCACCAGAAGAAAGAGAAAACAGGGGTACTAGGTATGAAGTAGACTTTTACTGAAGTAGAACAAGGCAGCAAATTCTCCAAGATAACTGGGCTTACATGTAGTATGCTTTGTGGAAATAAAGAGTTTTGAATGCCTTCGCAACCTCAGTAATTCCTATTAATAAAGTAAAAGTCAGGTACATAAAAGAACTACATAAGCAACAATTATATATATTAGCTGGGTTTCCAGGTTAACTGAAAGCATTTTTTACATCCTATATTCCCCACCACATCTTTAAGACACCTTTTAAGGTACCCTACAGTAGGAAGTAGCCACATTCAAATGAACTAAAGTATAAGAATTAAAAAGGACAATAGCTTTATTAAAAGTAAATGTAACATATAATATATACAGACAGCACATGGTGCCAATTGCATTTGCCGATATTACTGTACTCCAAGTCAAGTTCACAAGTTACACCTTTGCTACAGCCTTGGCTAAATCTTGAACTAGTGCAGAATTCAGCTGTGCTAGAGTGCTGATCTTAGCATGCTTAGATGCGGCATACTTGTTCTTGATAGTCTGCAAGAGAAAAATGTAGTAATTAATGAAGGAAAAGAGGAAAACATAAGATCCACTGGTACAGATATTCATGTAAAACATCAAGTTCTTAAAAATAAGCTATGCATTTGCAGGCATGAAGTCTTAATTATTTTCATTTTCCCCACAGCCTCCTGAGGTGTCACTGATGGACTCACCATGTGCTTTGTAAGCCCACGATTCACCATGACTATATTCTTAGCAAGGTGCTGCATAACAACAAGAAGGGATTCTTCAGTGTATGACAGGTAATGCTGTAGAATTGGTGTCTAAGACAACAAAAGTTAATGTTAAAAATGCTCATCAACAATGACTTTCATAAAATTTCTAGATGTTATTCAAGAAGGTAGGGAGATAGATACCATATGACTGATTATAATCGAAATTTAAGACAAGCTTAAGACCCCTCTTTCCCTAGACACTCTTCCTTCATGCTTCTCTCATATCCTGTGCTCAAACCAATACACTTTTGTAATTGCTAACTTGTCCACTCCAAACCTACATCTGAATTTCTTGAGGCCCACTTTCTCTATTCCTAGGCCTAGAGTAGCACATGGCACGCAGAAATTCTTGCTGAATCAACGAATACGAATGAACTTCTAGTACATCATTTGACCTGCTTGAACTTCTCCATCTATAAGGAGTATCGGTTGCTCTGCCTTTCTCAAAGGGATACAGAAAGATGAAATCAGGTAATGAAATGAAAGCATTCTATGAAGAAATCACAAACAGGATATCATCTTTAATGATTCCCTCTGAAGATGCCATATTTAGGAACCATTTGAATTGTCCTTTAGTGAAAACAGTTCTGTACTCAGGCAAATACTATTTACAATTTACAAGCTTAGGGCAACCTAGATCTGTGAGACAGAACTTACCCATTCACCATTATCGAGAATTTTCAGTGCTAAACAAAAAGCTCCTGCTGCAATCTGAGAAGGAGGAAAGTGCACCATATCGTAGTCCAACATACTTAGTTCCATCAGGTATTTGGCCAAAGTATGCTGCTCCACATCAACCTGGAACGAAATCCACACGCAGGTCACTGAGCTGTCATAAAATTTTGCCTTGGCAATAACTAGTATGCCCATAACTGCAGCTGTAAATGTTTATCTATAAACTCTCAAGTGCAACTGCCCATGGAAGGCCTTACTATTAATACACAGCTTGATACATAGCTTGAATGGAAATAAATGTTTATCCCTTCCCCATGTAGTTAGGTCTGTCAGTTGAATTCTATCTGCTTGGTCAGCAGTATTCTCTTATGTACCACATCAAAGGTTTCTCAAGAGAATCTATACCTCTCCAATCTTAGATGCTCTCCGAAGGAAATGCAGGGGTAGAGGGCGACCGAGACTAAAATTTAAAGCTCTCAGAATCTTCATTTCCATTTGTCTGATTTGGAGCTTAGTGTAGGTGTTGTCAGTTACAAAGGCAAAGTCACCAATTTCTGGAGGGTACATTTCTTCATACTTGCTTGCAATAAACATGGCAGTGACACCAAGCAGCTGCAGCATCTTCTTGGGCACCAAATTATTCTGCAACAGGAATTTCAACTGGATGAATTATGTATTTGAAAAAGGAGACACTGAGCTATGAAAGAGGTGGGGAAGACATAATTCCCAGAGCAAAATCTCTGTGACAGTCTACCCCCCAAAACAGATTTTAGCTGCAAAAGTCTGTTTTCTATGACTCAGCTAGGACCCTGGAAGAGAGAACCCTCAATTACTGAATTATGCTCACCTGCATGAACCGATCAATAATGGAAACAGTCATATACATGGTCTCCTGCAGTAATCTGAATTTCATTTGAACCTGCACCAGCCAATCAATTAGGATGGCTCTCATGTTTCCAGTGACTTCCCGACCCAGAAGGTATTTTGGTCTGACTGCCTGCTCTTCCTGCAAAAGAAATGCTGATTTTCAGAAGCAACACTCCATATGACATTTCCGATCAGAAATATTAGTTACTAGCCCTGGCTGGTATAGCTCAGTGGATTGAGTGTGGGCTGTGAACCAAAGTGTCACCAGTTCAATTCCCAGTCAGGGCACATGCCTGGGTTGCGGGCCAGGTCTCCAGTGGGGGCCATGTGAGAGGCATTCACACATTGATGTTTCTCTCCCTCTCGTTCTCCCTCCCTTCCCCCTCTCCAAAAATAAATAAATAAAAATAAAATCTAAACAAACAAACAAAACAAAAACAAAAAACCAAACCCCTAAATATTAGTTACCAGAATAGCTCTGGGGCATTTATAATCTCTAACAGTCTTTAACTTAATTATTTAGGTGGTCACTACAAAAAGCATGCAAACATGAAGTACGACAGTGGGACAGGTTTTTCATATTGGCAGATCTTATGTTCAACTCATCATTGCCCCCTACTGGCCCACACTCTGCATCCACTTACTCCCAAATAAAGATTCCCTATTATCATCTCCCATCTTTTCACCTAAGGCTCTAAATCCAGAATCTGAGCTTTATGAAGCAGAGAAAAATAGCAGCAGCTCTCAGACCAGCTCGAACTCATGGGCTACCATTTTCCTGCCCAGGGATTTAAACCTCCAAAACACCACCCGTAAGTGAACAATCAAGGACCAGCACATACATCTGCTAAATCTACTCCTCCAAAATTGGAATACAGACTTTAAAAAGGGAGAAGAAACTCAAAGCAGAAGGCTGGTCCTGGCAAGGAAGTCATCTTAGAGGACAACTGTGTAGAAAATAGAGATGCCCCAGAGAAACAGTCAAGAGACTGAAAATATTAATGATGCCAGGGGTTAGAGCATGCATTATGAAAAGTTGGGTTAAATCTGACAACTGTATAGCTTGTGTTATTAGCATACAGAATGCTTCCTTTTCGGGGGGAAAGGACAAATGCCACTAATGAAAAGTTTCAGAAGTGGGATGAAGTAAAAGAAAAAAAAAAAACTTTAGTTTTTGAGTGTATTCTTCTTGGACACAAAGAACAGTTTCACAGCCACATTGAACCAAATGTTTTGTGTTGGGGTGATTATAGTTTTTCCAGAGTTTGGGACTTGCCAGCTTCTAAATGTGATGGATATAAATATATCATTTAATCTGTGGACTTTCCATTAGAAAGAGCCATGGTAGTATCTACTTTCACTTTAAAATATCCCCATTCAAAATGGCAAATTAAGCCCAGGCTGGTGTGGCTCAGTGGATTATGTGCTGGCCTGTGAACCAAAGGGTCTCCGGTTCGATTCCCAGTCAGTGCACATGGCCTGGGTTGTGGGGCAGGTCCCTAGTTGGGGGCATGTGAGTGGGAACCACACATTAATGTTTCTTTCCCTCTTTTTCCCTCCCTTCCCTGCTTTCTACAAATAAATAAAATCTTTTTAAAAAATGGTAAATTAAGACTTCACTGGTTTTTGTAGTGATTTTTTTAATTTTTAAATCTTTTTTTAAAAAAAGACCCTTTGGCTCGCAGGCCAGCACTCAAATCACTGAGCCACACCAGGCAGGGCTTTTTTTTTTTGTATTCCATGAAGGAGAATTTACCAGTGGAATCTACTGTTAAGAAATGTTTTTCTCACATCCTGCTTGAATTATTGTAACCTGTTAATGGCAAATATCTTTAGTAAATCTAGACACAGTTTAGAAAAAGCAGATTCTAATCATAATACTGACCTCAAGTTGTCTCAGATAAGTATAGATGTCTTTCACATATTCACTGCAAAGGTTTGGATCAGCTCCATCTTCTGCATCCACATCATTCACTGCAAGAATTACATCCGAGAAAGCCTGACACAGATATTCTTCTGCAGGGGCACAGCCAGACGTTTCCATTGGGCTTGGAGAGGGAGTATCAACCTTGAAACAGAGAGACCTTTTGAGCTAGTAGCAAAGAGGAACATACAATCTAAGAATAAAGATCATATTGGTACCAGCTCAAGAGACTATTTCCTGAATAGTCATGAAATTAATTTCCTTAAAGATCCAGTATCATCTTTTAAATTTATTGTTTCTCTTTAGGAAGTGATTAATATGAAGAGTGAAATGCCAACGCGAAGTCAACAGAACCTAAATGCTAACAGGAAAAATAGAGAAGTAAATAAATTCAGATTCTGGACATTCCTCCAAAGGAGACTGGTAAGTAATAAATGTCTATCAGTGTCATTTGAAGTTAATCCAAATGAATGGCAAGTCAGTCTTTCATCTTTATTTCAAAAACATGGACCACTTGTCACTGCTCAAGAGAATACAAGTTCTGTCCTAACTATTAATTATTAACTGATTTCATGAACCATTTCCTTCAAACTCCAGTTACCCCATTGTTCACTAATTGAGCACTTTCTTCAAGCCAAGCTCTGTGCTAGCCACTAACTTTATGATGTTCTCAAGGGGTTTTGAACTTAAAGTGAAGTAAGGAGACTGATTCTAGGAACAATGGTTGGGGTGGGGGAAATTAGGCAAATCTTCAGGAGTTGATATCCAGATGTTTTGAAGGATGAAAAGATTATTAGCTAAATGAAAGAGAGTGGGGAAGGCATTTTAAATTAGTGTGAAAGCAAAGGCAAAAATCAATATGGGACTTTCAAGGAAAGTTCAGGTAGTTAGGAATGGCCAATTAAAGATCACGGCATGTCCACGCTATAGGTTTCCTGTGCTATGTCCAAAAGGCCAATGCTAAAGCAATAATAGCCTTAAATCTTATATTCTTATATATAAGAAGCCAGCCTGAATGACTTTTACAGATTTTCCCAACTGGTTTTATTAAGTTTTTAAAACTAGAGTTTCAGAACACATTTCACTGTAATTTCACAAAGCAGCCTCTTCCAGATGGCCTGTTTTTCCTTCACAGTAGATACATTTACCTAATACTTAATGGAAATACTCAGTTTTTGAGGCTGTTAACTAACTCATCCTCTCACCTAATCTCTTGACGAGCTACATTTTCTTTCTGCTTTATACCCGTTATATGTTACAGGCTTATTAATTATTCAGTGGCTATATTAATGAGTTAAAGATTCAAGAGAACAATCTATGTTTCAATTGATAAATTCTGGTCAAAGATGGCTTTTACCAAAGACAGCTTAATCTTTGGTCCAGGCAGCCACTACTCAATACCATCAACAAAGTGATTAAAAGCATAGATTCTGGCCTGGCCGAGTGGCTTGGTTGGTTAGAGCATTGTCCTATAAACCAAAAGGTTGTGGGTTTGATTATGGTCAGAGCAAATAATTAGGTTGCTGATTCAAGCCCTGGTTGGGGTATGTAAGAGAAACAACTGATCAATGTTTCTCTCTCACATCAATATTTCTCTTCCTCCCTCCCTTCTCTCTAAAATCAATAAAAACATATCCTCAAGTGAGGATTTAAAAAAAAAAAAAGGATAGGTTCTAAGCCAGGCAAGCCTGGGTTTGAATGCAGTATGTGCCACTGATTTGATATGTCTTTAGATCATACTTAATACTTCTCTAAGTCATTATTTACAAAGCAGAAGTAATAATATAAGATAATGTGAGTTAATGCATTTAAAGTGCTTACCAGCGTACTTTATAAATGTTACTATTATTACTATGTATTGAAATGCTATTCCATGCATTAGAGTAAAATGAGATTTGTAAAAAAAAAAAATCAACAGACTCTAAAAGTAGTAAAAATAAGTTTACCAAAATAGGCTCCGGCGAAAGTTTTTCTTCTTTAACAGCCTCAGGTTCTGGCGCCAGCGCTGGCACCGGTTCTAGCACAGGCACGGGCTCAGGATCAGGTTCGAGTGCCTTTTCCAGAGGTTTTGGTAGTTTTTTAGCAATAACTTTTCCAGCAGTTAAAGGTTTTGCCTCCTGTGGATGAATGGGAGAGAATGTCATGTTTCTCAATCCGGGATCACAGTTGGAAGGTGGACTTTTACAGATAAGTTGGATCAGGAAGATAGTTACCTTTTTCAAAGGCAATTTGGCCTGTGGCTGTTCACTGACGTTGTTTCCGATGTCTCCAAGTGCGGTTCTCGGCCGCAGTCCAACCTTGGAGGCTGCAGCAGTGGCCAAAGGCACACGCTTTGCGCCTGCCATACTGATCTTCGCCTTATTTTCAGCATTAATTTTCGTGTTCTGAAAGAAGCGAGGCAACTTTTGAGAGCTGGCCCAGCCAGGTTAGACTAAATCAGGGGTTAAAGTAAGCCAAAAGAGAGGTTCCTGAGGGAAGTCGGCTGTGAACCACGGGAAACCTGGGTTGCAGGGTCTACGCTATGACCGTGACAAGTCAGTTTCCTCCCTGAACCTCTTCACTTACATATAGAGGGACTTGCCCGTTTATTGCCGCTGGTACTAAAACACCACGAATTTACATTCGAAAGGAAATAAAAAATGTCTTCAATTGCCGGCACTTTCTTTTCCTTCCAGAAGGGAGTTAACGTAGTTCGTGGGAGCCCGCACAGGGGGCCTCCATTACCTTTTAGAAAAGGTTGCCCGTCGACTCTCCTCCGTTCCCCCGCACCTCCCCCCATATTCATCCAAGGCCCTTCCAGCTCTTTGTCACCTTCCAGTTTCCGTCGGTAAAACCTCCAAACTTCCCTGCAATGCCAGGGGCCCACCGACATCCCTATCTTCTTTCCCAAGTCTCTGCCCTGGTCTGCTCCCGCCCGGGGGGCTCCAGCAAGCGAGCTGAGAACACTAAGAGAGAAAGACCGCGTTTGTTCACTGTCCGCAGCAGCTCACCCTGGTGACCCGGAGCGCCATGGCTTCCTCTTCACCAGGTTGCAGTTCAGTGGGAAGAAGCAGAAAACGGGAGCCCCGACGAGCCGGGGACCTGAACCCAACACAGACCAAAAACCGTTCCTCCGCAGCACGCTGGGAGATGCAGGCCCAGCCTCGGATTTAAATCCCGCACCTCTCCCTCCTTATTGGCCGGTTCATGGCACTCGCTCCCTTCCCATTGGCGGTTGCCCATTCCCCCGAGAATGCGTTTCCAGGGCGATCCCGCGACGGAATTCGAGAGAGGGTGGGGCCAGAGAGAGAAGCCCAAACTGGGTCTGACTCCGCGCCTGCGCTGTCGGGCATTTGAGGCAGTCACCTGGAGAGTTCAGGCGAGGCCTAGCGAGGCCCGGCGAGCTAATGCATCCCTTGATGTAACCCAAGGGGAAAATTGCCTTGGAAAAGTGACATTGGAGCAGGCACGACCTGAATAGCAAAAAAAAGCACTTATGACTCTAATCCTAGTTAATGTTTCCCACTTTCCGTATATATGGAAATGTATATAGTGGTATATAGCCAGAAAGGCTTTGATAGGCATTCTATCATTTGATCTTTCCAACAGCACACTGGAAGAACTGAAGCCCAGAGAAGCTTTAGGTAACTTCCAGGATCACAAACTAGTAACGTGGGTACTAAATGTAGTTTTTCTTTTATTTTTTTTGGGGGGGGTGGTGGGGGAGGTTGGGAGGGGTGGGTGGTAACCTGTAGGAGGGGATTTCTGTGATAGTCCACCACGCTAATTGTATCATAAGAATATTGTTATTTTCTTAACCTGCTAGATTCCTTCAATCAAATTGTTTTCCAAAGCCAATCTTTTTGTTTTAGCTTTTTGAGAATAATTTCAAACTTTGAAGAATTTCAAACAAAAATATTATAAACACATGTATACCCTTTACTCAGATTCAACTATCCTTAACATGTTACCCCATTTGCTTCATCATTTACTTAATCTCCCTCTTTCTCTCTCTGTATAAACTACATATGTTTTTTTCTTGAAACATTTGAGTGTAAGATATATATATCTTAATATCATGGCCTTTTATCTTTTAATTCTGCAGTGTGTATTGCCTAAGAAAAACATGTTCTGTTATAAAACCATATACAGTTAATAACTTCAAAATTTTACTTTATTATAATTTTTTCATGTCCATGAGACCTTTTTCCTTTTTTTGCTTTAGTTTATTATAATATTTTATTTACCCTGGTTTTTATATTCCTTTTTATCCGTTGACCTAATAATAATATCCTTTACAGCATTTTCCTTCCCCTAGTACATGATCCATTCTAGGGTCAGATGTTACATTTAGTTGTCATGTCTCTTTAGGCTCTTTTAATTTGGAATAGTTCCCACAGCTTTTCTTTGTCTTTTATAACATTGATGTTTTAAAAGAATACAGCACCCCCAGTACTATTTTTAAAAAAATTTATTTATTTATTTACTTTTAGAGAAAGGGAGGGAGAAAGAGGGAGATAAACATCAATTTGTGGTTCCCTCTCCCAGAGCTGAGGACCTGGCCGGCAACCCAGACATGTGCCTTGACTGGGAACTGAACTGGCAACCCTTTGATTTGCAGGCCAGTGCTCAATCCACACTGAGCCACACCAGCCAAGGCCCCTGCTGCTTTCTTAAAAAAGATTTTATTTATTTATTTTCAGAGAGCGGGGAAGGGAGGGAGAAAGAGGGAGAGCAACATAGGTGTGAGAGAGAAACATCGATTGTTTGCCTCTCATATGCCCCCCTACTGGGACCAAACTCTCAACCTAGGCACGTGCCCTAACAGGGAATTGAACTTGCGACCTTTTACTTTGTGGGATGACGCCCAATCAACTGAGCCACACCAGTTAGAGCTACTTTCCAAAAATAGATCGGTCTTATTTTTGTGTGTGTTTGGTGGTTTCTTGTGATTGAAATAGAGGCTGTGCATTTTTAGCTATTATACCATAACACATGTTCTTAGGGGATCAGCTCTGTAGAGGCATGATGTTCATCTGTCCGCCATAAATGAGATTAAATTTGGTCACTTGGTTAAGGTGTTGCCTGATTTCTTTACTGTATATTTACTTTTTTTTTATTGCAGCTAATTAGTTGTTTGCTAATAAGTTTAAGACCATACTTCTCATAAAATTTCTCCCTAGATTTCACATTCCCTCACTACAGCATTCACTTGGAAACTGTTGAAACTGGTGTTTCATTGCTATGGGCTCCAACTATCTCAAGCTGATTAAAAACAAACTTTGAATGACTCTTATGATGTCAAGCCTTTACCAGACTTAATGGAGAACCCCTTCCTGACCATTATGCAGTGGAAATTCTTTTAACCCAGTAGTTCTCAACTGGGGGGCATTTCATCCCACAGGGGACATTTGGCAATATCTGGAGGCATTTTTAGTTGTTACAACTGGGAAGGTGCTAGTGGCATCTAATAGGCAAAGACCAGAAGTGTTGCTAATCATGCTATAATACACAAGATAGCCACAACCCACACCCCCTACACAAAGAATTCTCCAGCTCCAACTGTCAATAGTTTGATAGTGTGAAACTTAAGAAATCTTGCCAACTATGTACAATTATGTACATATACTTGTTTCTATTCAGAATGCTAGTTATGCTTAATTAGCGTAAGTTCCATGGGTCACCTCCTTTCTTTATAACACTTATAAATTTCTGAGTTTCCTCCTCTGTAAAATACTCTGTTTTCTCCCTTGGTTAAGTTAATAGTGTCAACAGTACATACCAGACACTGTTCTAGGTGTTAGGAATACAGCTCTGAACAAAGTAGAATAGATCCCTGCTCTCATAAAGCTTATATTCCAGTAGGAGAGAGATGAAACAAGTAAAGTAAAAAAAAAAGATCAGTTAGTACTAAGTGGTAGGCAGAAAATGAAAAGAAAATGATGCAAATAGAGTGACTTGGTAGCTATTCATACTTTAGACATGGTGGTAGGGATAGTCTGAGAAGGTGACGTTTAAGCTGAGGCTTAAGTGACAAGAAGAACATTCCGGATAGAGAAAATAGGCTGTAAAAACCCAATGATAGGATTTAGCTTCTCATGTTCAGAAAAGTCGGTGTGGCTGGAGTTTGGGGGAGGCAGGTTGTGCAGATGAAATTAAAGAAATTTGGAAGGGTAAAATTATACAAGTCCTTGTAAACCAAAATAAGGAGTCTGTCTGGGCTTTTTGTGTAGTGGAAACCTTTGGAGGGTTTTAAGCCCAGGTGTAGTGTAATCTATCTTTCAGAAAGATAGACTTAATCGCTGTGAAGATAATGTATGCAGGTGGGAAGGAGGAGGGGGAAGCAGAAGGGAAAGTGAGACAAGGGAGCCATGAAGAGGCTATTGTAGAAGGCCAGGCGAAAGATGATGGCTTGGGTAATTCTAGTGCTAGCAGAAAGGGATGTGGTTTCTAGAAATATTTTGGAGGTAGACTTGATGGGTCTTGATGGCTTGCATGTTTAGAGTAAGAGAAAAGGAATCAAGGATGACTCAGGTTTTGGCTTGAGAAACTGAAACGGAAGATGAGCAGCCTTTAAAGGGTAACAAGTTTGGGGCAGAAGATCAAGAATTCTGCTACATTTGGAGACCTGGTCGGATAGGTCAGTTGGTTACAGTGTCATCCTGATATGCCAATGATGTGGGTTCAATCTCTGGTGAGGGCATGCACAAGAAGCAACCAATGAATGCATCAATAATGGAACAACAAATCGATGTCTCTCTCCAAAAAAAAATAAATAAATAAATAAATTTTTAAAAAGATTACTGCTACATTTGAAATGCTTAGAAATATAAAAAGGAGAGGTCCATTAAGCAGAAGTAAAGTCTCCCTTGATATAGGTAAATCCTGACACAAATGAGGTCATCTAGAGAAGGAATGTAAAGAAGAGTAGATATCCGGGAGCAAGTCCCAGGGCCCTCCACATTTAAAGATTGAACAGACAGGGAGAAGCCTGTGAATAAAACTGGGGAAGAGCACCAGAGAGGTAAGAGACCAAATAGTAGTAGGTGAGAAGAGAAGGCAGTGTTTCACAGAGGAGAAACAGTGGTTTAGCATAGCAGATTGAATGTACACATTTATTTGTTTCTTCCTGAAGATACTAAGGGGATTATTTTTAAAAATGCATAAATTCTCAAAGATGGGTAAGAGCAAAAATGACAAAATTTGGGAAACAGGAAAGCACATGGAAGAATGGTAATGGAACCAGACTAAGACAGTTGCAATTTAAGCTGGCAGTGGAAAGCCAAGGAGCAAACTGATTTGTGCTATAGACTTCAGCAGGTTGCAGGAATTGGAGGCACCAGGAGCCCATAAAATCAGTGGTATAAGTGGAGCTGAAAACAAGATTGGTTGATTCCCTCCTGCAAACCTGAGCACAGTGAGAGTGCAACCTCTCACTGTGGTTTATGTTTTAGAGAGGCTGAACTAAAGGAACTCTGGATTTCAGATGCCAGGAAAGCATATGGACATGAAGTGAAATTCTTCATACCAAATGGTGATATCTTTAGTTCCCTTCTTCTACTCAGCCCCCTAAATGCAGGAAGCTGTAATTATACCCTCATAAATAAGATAAAAGCATGATTTTCTGGCAAATGGACAAGTGCAAGAGAAAAGTCTTAAATATATTGATGGTTAGGACGGGTGGCCAAACAATGGCTGGGTCACCCTTAAGTTTCGCTTACCACTGGACATGCTTGCATACTGACACAGAGCTTCTGTCAATATTCTAATGTCCTACTCTTAACTATTACCAGCCAGCCAAAGAACACCAGGCATCTGAGGAAATCTCTGACTTGAAAGAAGGAGGCCTACACAAACAAACAGAGGAATTCCAAGTGAATAGGCATTCAAGGAGAAGAAAACCAAGAAATAAAAATAATAGTTATTTATATCATCAGAGGAATAAGAGATAATGCATCCACAAGCAAGTTTTAAAAAGATATCTGGGAAATTAAAACTGTGATAGCACAGCCTTAACTAACACACTAGACCAGAGGGATTTAATTGGTATCTTCAGAAAATGTCATCCAAAGTAGCAGAATACACCTTCTTTTGAAGTGCGCATGAAACATTTTCTAGGATAGACAACATGTTAGGACACAACACAAGCCTCAGTAAATTTAAGGAGTTTGAAATCATATCAAGCATCTCTAACAGTAATGGTATGAAAGTAAAAATCAATTACAAGAAAAAACCCACAAATACATGGAAGCTTAATAACATATTAAACAATGAATAGGTTAACAATGTGATCAAGGAATAAATCAAAAGATATGTTGAAAGAAATGAAAATGAGAACACAACAACCGTAAATCTACAAGAGACAGCAAAAGCAGTTCTATGAGGGAAATTCATAGCATTACAGGCCTACCTCAAGAAACATCTCAAATAAACAATCTAACTTTACACTTAAAGGAACTAGGAAGAAAAAACAAACAAACAAAGCCCAAAGTGAGTAAGAGAAAAGAAATAAAGATCTGACCAGAAATAAGTGAAGCAGAGTAAGAAAGAACTACAAAAAATCAATGAAACCAAGAGTTGGTTCTTTGAAACAATAAACAAGATAAACAAGATTGACAAACCTTTAACTAGTGTCATCAAGAAAAAGAGAGGACCCAAATAAATCAGAAGAAGTAACAACTGACACCAAAGAAGTATGAAAGATTATAAGAAAATATTACAAACTGTATGCCAACAAATTACATAATCTGGATGAAATGGATAAATTCCTAGAAACACACAATCTTTCAAAACTGAATCAAGAAGAATCAGAGAATGTGAATAGATAGATTGCAACTAATGAAACTGAAGCAGTAATCCAAAAATCCCTAACAAAAGTCCTGGACCAGATGGCTTCACAAGTGAATTTTACAAAACATTCCTATCCTTCTCAAACTATTCCAAAAAATTTAGGAGGAGGGAAGACTCCCAAATTCTTTTTTATGAGGCCAGCATTATACTAGTTCCAAAACCAGATAAAGGCACTACAAAGAAAGAAAATTATAGGCCAATATCCCTGATCAACATAGAATCTAAAATCCTCAACAAAATATTAGCAAACTGATTCCAGCAATACATTACAAAGATCATACACCATGACCAAGTGGAATTTATTCTGAGGATGCAAGGTTGGCACAATATCTGCAAATCAATAAATGTGAATACCACATAAACAAAATGAAGGGAAAAAAGCCACATGATTATATCAATAGATGCAGAAAAATCTTTTGATAAAGCCCAGCACCCATTTATGATAAAAACTCTCAACAAAGTCAGAATAGATGGAACATACCTAAACATAATAAAGGCTGTAATGACAAACCCACTGCCAGCATCATACTCAATGGGCAAAAACTGCAAGTGTTCCCTTAGGATTGGGAACAAGACAGGAATGTCCACTTTCACCTCTCTTATTCAACAGAGTACTGGAAATCCTAGTCACAGCAATCAGATAAGAATAAGAAATAAAAGGTATCCAAACTGAAAAGGAAGAAGTAAAACTGTCTTTATACCAATGGCATATTTCACAGAACTAGAAGAAATATTCCTAAAATCTACATGGAACCATAAAAGACCCCGAATAGCCATAGAAATCTTGAGAAAAAACAAAGTTGGAGAAATCACACTATATCAAACTATACTACAAGGCCATAGTAATCAAAAGTACTGGCATAAAAATATATAGATCAATGAAATAGAATAAAAAGCTTAAAAGTGGACCTATGACTTTATGGTCAATTAATATTTAACAAAAGAGTCAAGGAGGGGCAAAGATAGTCTATTCAATAAATTGTATTGGGAAACCTGGACAGATACCTGCAAAAGAAAAAGAAAGAAAGAAAAAGAGAAAATCAATCACTTTCTTACACCAAACACAAGAATAAAGTCAAAATGGATTAAGGACTTAAATGTAAGACTTGCAACCATAAAAATCTTAAAAGAAAAATCTCTGGCATTTCTTTCTTTTCTTTTCTTTTTTAAGATTTTACTTATTTACTTTTAGAGAGAGGGGAAGGGAGGGAGAAAGAGAGAAACAGAAATGGTGATGTGTGAGATATGCATTGATCAGTTGCCTCTCACATGGCTCCAACTGGGGACCTGGTCTGCAACCCAGGCATGTGCCCTGACTGGAGGAATCGAACTGGTGACCTTTTGGTTTGCAGGCCAGCACTCAATCCTCTGAGCCACAATAGCTAGGGCAAAATCTCAGACATTTCTTGTAGCAATATTTTTTCTGATATATCTCCTCAGGCAAAGGAAACAAAAGAAAAAATAAATGGGATTGCATCAAACAAAAAAGCTTCTGCACAGCAAAGGAAACCATCAACCAACTGAAAAGACAACCCACTGAATGGGAGAACCTATTCAATGATACATCAAATAAGAGATTAATAACCAAAATTTATTAAAAACTTACACAACAACTGTGGCCAGGTGGCTAACTTGATTGGAGTGCCCTCCCATGTACCAAAAAGGTTGTAGATTTGATCCTCAGTCAGGGCACATACATAGGTTTTGGATTCAATCCCCACTCAGGGCATGTATAGAGGCAACTAATTGATGTTTCTCTCCCACATCGATGTCTCTCTCCTCTCTCTCCCTTCCTCTGTCTCTGAAATCAGTGAGGGAAAAAAAAAAAAGCTATACAACTCAACACCAAAAAACCAAACATCCAATTAAAAGAATGGGCAAAGGACCATGTAGACACTTCTCCAAAGAGGATATACAGATAGCCAATAGGCATATGGAAAGATGCTTAATGTCACTAATCACCAGAGAAATGCAAATTAAAACCACAATGAGATACCATCTCACACCTGTCAGAATGACTATCATCAATAAATCAACAAACAAGTGCTGGCAAAGATGTGGAGAAAAGGGAACCCTTTTGCACTGTTGGTGGGACTGCAGACTGGTGCAGCCACTGTGGAAAGCAGTATGGAGTCACCTCAAAAAATTAAATATGAAACTGCCTTATAACCCAGAGATTCCACTTCCAGAGTTTATCCGAAGAAACCTGAAACACTAATTAGAAAGAATATATACACCCCTATGTTCATTGCAGTGTTATTTACAATAGATAAGATTTGGAAGTAGCCTAAGTGCTCATTGTAGATGAATGGATAAAAAAGCTGTGGTATATTTACACAATGGAGTACTACTCAGCGATAAAAAAGGGAATCTTACCTTGTGTGATGGATGGATGGACCTGGAGAATATTATGCTAAGGGAAGTAAGCCAGCCAGAGAAAGACTAGTACCATGTGATTTCACTTATATGTGGAATCTAATGAACAGAATAAACTAATAAATAAAATAGAAACAGATTCATAGATAGAGAACGGACTGATGCCTGTCAGAGGAGGGAAGTTGGGGGATGGGTGAAAAGGTAAAGATAATGATCAAGCAAAAAGGAAGGAAGGAAGGAAACGAGAGAAAGAAAAAGAAAAAGAGAGAAAGAGAGAAAGAAAAGAAAAGGAAGGAAGAAAGAAGAGAAAGAAAGAACCCTGGCTGGTGTTGCTTGGTGGTTTGAGTGACAGCCTGAGAATCAAAGGGGTCGATGGTTTGAGTCCCAGTCTGGGCACATGCACACATTGGTCTTTCTCTCTCTCTCTCTCTCTCTCTCTCTCTCTCTCTCTCTCTCTCTCTCTCTCTCTCCCCCCTCCTCCTTTCCCCTCTCTCTAAAAATAAATAAATAAAATCTTAAAGAAAAAGGGAAAAAAAGGAAGGAAGGGAGAGGGAGGGGGAGAGGGAGAGGGAGCCCTGGCTGGTGTAGCTCAGTGGATTGAGTGCGGGGCCTGTGAACCAAAGGATTGAGGTTTGATTCCCAGTCAGAGCACATGTCTGGGTTGCAGGCCAGTTCCCAGCAAGGGATGCACAAGAGGCAACCATACATTGATATTTCTCTCTCTCTCTTCTTCCCTTCCCCCCTCTAAAGATAAATAAAATGTTAAAAAAAAAGAAAGAAAGAGAAAGAAAGAAAGAAAAAATCTCATAGGCACAGATAACAGTATGGCAATTACCAGAGGAAAGCAGGGTGGGGTGAGGTAGATAAGGGCAAAGCAAGGATAGATGGTCATGAAAGGAGATTTGACTTAGGGTGGTGAACACAAAACATAGAGACGATGCATTACAGAATTGTACACCTGAAACCTATATAATTTTATTAACCAATGTCACCCCAGTAAATTCAATTAAAAAAGAAAGAAAGAAAAAATATGATAGCAAAAATTTAGAAATGCAATAACATGTTTGGAAGAAAAATAAAAAAAATTCCCATAAAAATGGCTAGCTGACAAGAAATGGGACTATGGAAAAGAAGAAAATTAGAAGATCATTCCACAAGGTCTGACATGTAACTTAATAGGAGTTCCAGAACAAGAGACCAGATCCCAGACAAGAAAAAGCTAAAGGAGTTCATCACAACCAAACCAGTATTACAATAAATGTTGAAGGGACTGCTTTAAGAAAAAAAAATCAGAAGTACAATATGAATAATAAAATAGCAATAACTACATACCTATAATAACTACTTTAAATGTAAATAGATTAAATGCTCCAATCAGACATAGGGTAGTTGAATGAGTAAGAAAATAAGACCCATGCATATGTTGCTGACAAGAGACTCACTTCAGCTAGAAAGACACACATGGACTGAAAGTAAAGGAATAAAAAAAGATATTTCATGCAAATGGTAACAACAACAACAAAAAGCTGGGAGAGCAATACCCAGACATCAGACAAAAGACTAACCCTGGCTGGGTAGACTAGTTGGTGAGAGTGTCATCCTGATACTCCAAGGTTGCCAATCCAGTCCCTGGTCAGAAGCAACCAATGAATGCATAAATGAGTGGAACAACAAATCAATGTTTCTCTGCCTCTCTTCTCTCTTTCCCCCTTCCTTGTTCTCTCTAAAATCAATAAATAAAAATTTTAAAAAAGACTTAAAAAACTATAATAAATAAAGAAGGACCCAGCACTTCCACTTCTGGGAATTTATATGAAGAAACCAAAAACACTAATTCAAAAATAAATATGTATCCCTATGTTCATTGCAGGATGATTTACAATAGCTAAGACATGGAAGCAACCTAAGTGTCTATCTTTTATTGATAGACAAATGGATTAAGGAGATGTGTATATGTACAAATACACAATGGAATATTACTCAGCTATTAAGAAGAATGAAATCATGCCATTTGTGACAACAGGAATGAACATAAAGGGTAGTATGTTAAGTGAAGTAAGTCAGATAGAGAAAGACAAATACCATATTATTTCACTTATAAGTGGCATCTAAAAAGCAAAGTAAATGGACAAACCAAACTGGAACAAACTTACAGAATCAAAGAACAAATTGATAGTTGCTAAATGGGAGGGGAGAGGAAGAATGAAAGAGGAAGGGAGTAAGATACACAAATTGCCAGTTATAAAAATATGGAGATGCAAAGTACAGAATAGAGAATATAGTCAATAATATTTTAATAACTATGTATGGTGTTAGATGAGTAATAGATTGGGAAATTACTTTGTAAGTTATATAAATGCCTAGTCATTATTTTGTACAACTGAAACTAATAGTGTATATCAGCTGTAATTGAAAATAAAAAAGTATAAAAAATAAAGAGAAAAAAAGAGACCAGTGAAAATGGAGGAAGGAAATTATTACAGAAATAATACAAAAAGAAAAACTTCCCAGAACCGAAGGATGTTTCATGAATTCATATCTGGGTACTCTGCATAATAAGTAAACAAAGACTTATCCCATGGCACACTGTACTGGCATATAACGTTAAGAATAAAAAGAAGACCCTAGAAGGAACCAAAACAGATAGCATACAAAGTATCCAGGATCAGATGCAAATTTGACTTTCAACAGCAATGTTGAAAGCTACAAGATTATGTGGGAAAATGATTTTCAACCTATAATTTTATACTCAGCTAAACCATCAAACCACCATGTAGTAGAATAAAAAGCATTTCCAGATTTACAAAGTCTAAAAAATTATCTCCTATGTACCCTGTATTAGCAGTTATTGGAGTTTGTAATCTCCTATAACAAAAATTAAAATTGAGAAAGAGGAAGGCGTGGGATCTAAAAAATGGCAGTTCCAACACAAGAGAAAGGTTAAGGAAATTCCCAAGACTTTGAAAATCCATCAATGTGATAATAATTATACACATTTATTGCTTAAAATAGTGCTTATCTGATGCATGGCAAGGGTTCATTAAATTATTTTCTTCATAATACTTGTCACAATCTGACATTTTTACATATTAGCCTATCTCCTCCACTAGAAAGTAAGCTCCATTAGGGCAGGACCTTGTTTTATTGATGACTTCACTCCTAACTCCTAAGACAGTGTCTTGGAATAAAGGACTTCAAGAAATTTTTGTACAATATGAACAAATTGATTGAATGTTTAAAAATATAAATTAACTATTGAATTGTAGTATTTTCTTAAATGGACTTTCCATAACTGTGTGAATATTGACAGATCTATGTATGTACTGTACTTTGTTGCGGGGGAGAACCTGGTTGGTCTTTAAATTGAATTGAAAAAGAGCCATAAGAAGAGGAACAATATGCACCTGAAAAAAATCTAGTCTGAATTATTGATATAGATATTAAAGTAAATTTAGTATGTGATAACACCAGAACTAGGAAGAAAAACACAAGATGGTTATGTAAAGTGCTTAATATAGTGCCTAGCACATAGCACCTACTAAATGAATACTAGCAAACTATAAAAACACTTTGAAAAGACACTTAAAATATAGAAGTTAAATTATAAATATTTTGACAACTGTATACACCTGTGCAAACATCTGATCTAGAACATTTCCATCACTCCAAAAAGATTCCCTCTACTCCTTTTCAACAAACTCCATCTCCCCAAGCAACCATGTTTTAGTCACAGTAACAACCCCTCCAAGATGTCCTTGTCCCAATGCCCAGACCTGTGAACATGAACAGACCTGGGACCAAGTTACATGGCAAAAGGGACTTTGAAGATCTTAAAATAGGAATTATCCTGATTGCCTGTGTGGGTCCACTGTAACTACATGAATGTAGAGGAAGAAGGCAGAAGAGGTGGTTAGAAAAAGATGCAATAGTGGAAGAAGAGGCAGGAGAGATCTGAAGCAGGAGAAACCTATCACCCACAGTTCCTGGCTTTGAAGACAGAGGAAGGGGGGGGGGCGGCTGTCACAAGCCAAAGACTGCAGGTGGCCACTATAAGCTGGGAATACCAGTAAAGAAACAGAGACCTGTCCTACAACCACGACTGAATTTAACCAACCTGAATGAAGCAGAAAATGGATTCTCCCCTAGAGCCTCTAGGAAATGCAGCCCTGCAGCACCCAGTGAGACCCATAATGGACTTCTAACCTGCAGAACTATGTTTGTGTTAAGCCACTAAATTTGTGGTAGTTATGACAGCAACGGAAAATTAATAAAAATGACTTTCTGTGCTCTATCACTATAGTCTTCTATGTTCTTGGACTATATATACATGGACTCATACAGTATGAACTGTTGTGTCTGGCTTCTTTCACTTAACAATGTTTTCGAGATTAACATATATTGTTTGTAACAGAAATCTAAAAAAATTGCTGAGTAGTATTCCATTATGAATACATAATTTATCCATTCTCCTGATGGACATTTGTTTTTTTTCCGGTTTTTGCCTATTGTGAACACATTCTTGTACAAATCTTTTATGGACACACTTTTCTTTCTTTTTTAGAAATTTTATTGTTGTTCAATTACAGTTGTTTGCATTTCCCTCCCCAACTCCCCCTCTCCCCAGCCAAACCCACCTTCCTCCCTTGCTTCCACCCTCCCTTGGTTTTGTCCATGTGTCCTTTATAGTAGTTCCTGAAAACCCTTCCCCGCCTTGTCCCCTGCCCCCTGGACACTCTTTTCGTGGTAGTAGAATTTTTAGGTCACAGGGTGGATGTTATATTTAACTTGCCAAACTAGCACTGCATTGAGTTCTAGTTGCTTCATACCTTCACTACTTCACTGAACTGAGTACTTGATTATTATTATTTTTAATAACGATTGTTTATTTTTAGAGTGAAGGGAGGAAGAGGGAAACATCAATGTGTGGTTGCCTCTCATGTGCCCCCCACCAGGGACCTAGCTTGCAACCCAGGCATGTGTCCTACATTGGGAATCGAACCTGTGACCTTTTGGTTTGCAGGCTGGCACTCAGTCCACTGAGCCTTACCAGCCAGGGCTGAACTGAGCACTACAAATCTGTATTTTATTGTATGTTAGTAAACCTCTAAAAATATCACAAAAGAAAAAAATGTAACAAGACACTTATGTGGACAAAATATAATAGCCATCTTTGTCAAACTGGACTGTGGGTAGAATATATAAAAAAAGATTAAAAAATCCAACTTTACCTTTTTAATTGATTTATAATTTAGTAGAACATTTTACTTCTGAAAAGTCACCCCAAAAGTTAAACATTAGTGGTTTAAAAATGAACTCAGTTTGGCATCTATATGTAATCTCTGCATATCTAACCGTCATACAAATTAAGGCCATAAGAAGTGTTTGCCTTAAAAATTCCTATTGTAAGACATATAACATTGCTGATGGATGACAAACTGGGACAATCTCTGTGGAGGGCATTTAGCAGTATTTTTCAGATTTATAAATGCTCTACACCAGGGGTGTCAAACTCATTTTCACTGGGGGCCACATTAGCCTCATACTTGCCTTCAAAAGGCTGAATGTAATTTCAACTCCTTAACAATTAAGGAGTAGTTACATTTATACACTCCTAAAATTATTATGGCCCTTTGAAGGCAACCACGAGGCTGATGTGGCTCACAGTGAAAATGAGTTTGACACCCCTGCTCTAAACCCTTTGCTTCTGAAATTCTGCTTGTTGGAGCTTATTCCACATATTTATTTGCACATATGCAAAATGATGTTTGTACAAGGCTATTTGTATCAGCATTGTAGTAACAAAAAGAGTGGAATCAACCTAAAAAAATTCCATCAATAGCTTTACTGTACAGCTAAGAAAAAAAATAAGGATGTTTTTTAATGTTTCAACTATGGAATAATTTCTAAGTAAAAAATAATACATACATGTATTTGCTTGGATATTCATAAAATATCTAGAAGGGTATACTAGAAACTAACAAGTATAATAATTTTTATTATTACTATGATGTTTTTAGAGAGAGAGGGAAACATTAATGTGTGGTTGCCTCTTGTGCACCCCTCACTGGGGACCTGGCCTGCAACCCAGGCACGTGCCCCGACCAGGAATCGAAATCAGTGACCCCTCGGTTCATAGGCCAGCGCTCAGTCCATTGAGCCACACCAGCCAGGGCACAAGTGTAGTAATTTTTAGAGAGAACTGTGTATGAGTGACAGTTTAGAGGATTTTGCTATTTATTCTTTTGATTTTCACCATGTGTCCATTAACTAGTAGACATGCATGTCTGCATTAATATCGTGGGTATTTTAGGGGAGAATCATAATCTAAATTTAAAGTAAAACCAGAATCCTTTAGCGATATTTAATTATTTATAGCTTCATTATTCTTCTGTGGTAATTAAAAAAGCTTAAAGTCTGATCAATTATTATGTAATAGGAATAATACATCCATGTCATAAAAGATGTAAAGTTTATTCTAAGTGGAAATCATGAACGCCTAAATTGGTAATAAGGGGAAACAATAGTTGAAAAGAGAAGGGAGAGAAATTAATAGGTGTATCAAGCAACCACCACCACCCTTCTTAAGGCAAACAAACTATAAGTAGACTTCTTTTTGGGTATTATTTTAATCTTGTTTAGTCACTTAATATCAAGTTAATTTCTTAGATGCTAATTGCAACAGGAAAAAAGAAAAATAAAAGCTAACGACCTTTGAAGTCGTTTAAATAAAGTCGTCTGAATAAAGTTAAATGACCTTTGAAGTCGTTTAAAATATTAACAATTCTGTAACTATTTAGCCCTGTTCAACTTTCACATCATGCTCTTCATAACCCTGTGAATTTGAGCAGATTTTATTCTTTTATGTATGAGAATAAAGATTCCAGAGAGGCTGATTTGCTTAAAGTCATGGTTTGTATGTGCTGCAACCAGTACCCAGGTGCTTCTCAAAATTGGAATTAGCCTACTTTCCACTTGCACCCCCTTAACCTCTAGCCTCTACCTTTTCTCTCAGTCAATTTTATATTTTCTTGTTGTTTATCTACCTTTTAAGGGAAATAATAATTTTAATAATGGTGCAATATTCATTGTACCTATCTATTAAAAATTTTTAATGTATAAAAACTGTACTGAAACATCAATATGCAATTATTTTCCCATCACTGAAAAGATTTTAATATGTATTGAAGATTTTGGACCAGATAATGTATAAAGAGAAGGCAAAGAATATCCAAATAACTTATAAGAAAGTTCTAAACCTCTCACATATTAAAATTATTAAGACAAAAATATGATTTACAGTACACATTTGCAATTATGTTATAGATAAGAAATAGTACCCATACTAAAATTAATTCATCCTCCCTTATCAAAATTTTGTAGTATAAGAATGAAAAATATTCATATTCTTATAAATAGACAGGTATTCAAGTTTCTTTTGGACAACATTCTTTGGTGCTTATACAACTGCATATATTACTACATATCTATCATACAGTCTCTTCAGACTGTACATTCAGTTTAAATTGGAAATTAAAATATAAATTAGATATTAACTATAGAAAATAGAGTATTTTGATTTCATGGTGCCCAAGTATTGATGGACAAGATTTACTTATTAAAATTTTAAAATAAACTACCTATGCTTTGATATTTCTTATATATTTACATGTACCAGGAATTAAAATAAAAATTACATCTGTAGGCAGAAAATTCAGCTCTGAGTTGACAATTATTTGTGATTCTCTCATTGGCTATTCCACAACATATGGAGCTAAATGAAAGATGAAAAGCCTAGCATTGCTTGGATACCAGCTTGTTAAGCAATTAGGAATGCCAGATGCATAGTAAGAATGGAATATTCTACTTTAGAAGCAGAAGACAAGTGAATGAATAACATGGACAAAACTTAGTATAAGTTCTTTACCCTAATAAAGTAATATTCATTTGCAACTAGTACCAAAAGTAAAAAAATTTATTTTACACAGTGGTTGGTTTTTGTAATACATCAAAAACTGTAATGTTATACTTTCCTATTCTCACTGCTTATCTCATACCAGTGGTTGAAGTTTTCCCAAATAATTTACTTTACACTTAAAGTGGCAATACAGATTTTACTTAATGAATTTAAGTTATAATTAGAAACTAGTTTTATTTACAGAAAATCCATAAATATAGAACTTTTATTCCTATTTTATCTAGGGCTATGCAAAAAATTGACTAAAAATTTTCATCTGGGTCTTTGTAATAAACGTAAATACATTATTTACAAAGGAGATGCTTTCTGACAGAAAAGTAAACACAGAAGTAATTTTGGTCTTCACTTGATTCCATCATTATATGTTCATTTTCAAAGATGATGTAGTACATCATGTCCACTCAAATTCTTATTATACACATAATTCAAATGATGATTTTCCTTGAACAACGAATGCTTCATTCTGTATTTAAATTTCCTTTAAGAAAGATTCCTTGATCCAATAGTAGGGAACATTATACATATTTTTTTCAAATATGGCAAGACGTTTCTGTACAACTTTGTGCAATTTTCTTCCTTCTGGCAACATTATAAATACTTAGTCATTTAATCTCCATTGTTCACACTCCTGGGTTATCTCACATGATGTAAGTACCATCTTTGTAGTATTTCATGGACTCCATTTGTTTTGTCATAGCCAGGACATCATGAAATCCAGTACTTAGGCCAGACATATGTTGAAAGTACGCTTCCTTTTCCACTTGAATTGTTAAATTGTTTACTCCAGCATCTTTAAGTATTCCTGTAACCTGTTATAAAAATCCATACATTTTAAAGCATTTCGATTAATGCATTTAATGCATATGTCTTAACTGATACCCATTTTTTAAAAAAGATTTTATTTATTTTATTTTTAGAGAGAGGAAGGGAGGGAGAAAGTGAGGGACTAAAATGTCCATTTGTGTTTGTCTCTTACGTGCCCCTACAGGGCACCTGGCCTGCAACCCAGGCATGTGCCCTGAATGGGAATCGAACTGGCAACCCTTCAGTTTGCAGGCTGGCACTCAGTCCTCTAAGCCACACCAGCCAGGGTTGATATCCCATTTTTTTATAGCTACAGATAGTTAGAGATAAATCCTTAAAATAGGATTATTTATATGGCCAAATAATCCTATTTTATTAGGGTTATTTGGCCATACTTATTAATTCTATTTATTATTTATATGGCCAAATGTAAGGTAGGCTTTTAGACAACCATTAAATTCTGATCTCACATTCAAAGTAGTACAGGAAAATAGCTACTTTTTCCAATTCAGAATGTTTAGGACAAGGATACAGCGACTATTTTGATTCCTATCTCCAACTAGAGCATATGCATATACCCTACCAACACTATTATTATTATTAATTTAGGGCTACTTTCATAGTAACTTATTTCTTGATAATCTACTGGGAATCAAGGTGGATCATAAATAAATTTTATTTTACATTAACTTAAGCTGATCCTCTAAATATTAAAACTTGATTTTATTTTAATCAGTTTTGGATATAAAAAAACCTATATGGAAAGAAATGTTATCTTTAGCTGAAAAAATTGATATTTTAAACAGTTAAATTACTATTGAGCTATATGAGTTACAATGTATCCATTTTGTGCATGAATTACCTCAATTGAAATTACTATAAAAACAAAAGATTATTACCTGCTGTACTATTCTTTGTTCCAGTACATCAGCTGTCACCTGTATATGAATTGTTCCTGCCACAATACTGGCAGAATGACGCCAAAAATGAGGGTCTCGGTATGATATTAATCCTTCAATCTTTTGTATCTGTCAAATAAAAGGAGAGGTGAGATAAATGGACTTGACAGTTATAACTTACTTAAAACAAAGCAATATTTTTGGTCCAGGAACCACTACTAAGCTAATTAAAAAAAAAAAAAATAACAAGGACAGCCCACAAGTGAGAAAGGAATAGAAGAGTCAACTAGCTTAAGGTAAGGGTGCCAAAAATGTTTTGATTTAGTAATGATGTCAAGGAAGGTAACTCTTAATAGGAAGTACAGGTGTCTCTGTAACCAATAGTTGCACATCTATTTTCACCTATGTAAGCTGCACTCTGCCAACTCTGAACAGTGGGTATGTTCAATAAACTACATGGTTTTCTTTAAACTGAGACACACATTTGCAAACTGTTATTACACATCTGAAAGATATCTTCTATGATCAACAATTGAGAGTTGATTAAATAGAGACTACCCATTATCATTAAAAATGTATTAGAATATTTATCAACATGACATAATTGAATGAGGAAAATTTAAAAAGCAGTACAAAATAGTTATTCCTCATTTTTTGTACTATATTTTGGTATTTTCTCTAATAGACAGGTATTTTAAAATGAAAACCTTTTTATAGTAAGATGTATGTTCACTAATTATGAGATGATGAGAAAAATATATTTATGAAAATAGTGGGTTAAGGTGCTATACCTTAAATATTCTAGATGCTAACTTTTCATCAGCAGATCCTAACTGCTTTAATATGATATGGCAAACCACAAGATGAAAAACATTCTATTTTTCTAATTCATAGAAAAAACTATGAACTGCCTGTTTAACCAACTAAGTCACATACCTGTCAGGATTGGAAATATATCTTTATATGTTGTGGTATATATACATATAGCTTTTCTTTTCCACCATGTAGAAATGTTAATTAGGTCAACCCTTTCCCCCCACACTGATCTGAATTGTCATCTTGGTATATACTGAAGTTCGTAAGTTCCTGGGTCTGTTTCTGATTTTTAAAATCAGAATTAATCTACGTGTTTATTCTTGTTCAAGAACAAAACCACTAGTTCTGTTAATTTTGTAACTTTATAATGACAGGATAGGATCCTTTTATTTAATTAGTTAATTCTGTAAATTTATACATTTTTTGTTTATTCTCAAGCATTAACTCTTCCAAATAAGCTTCCAAGTAATACTGGATGATCTATCCTCCCCAAAACAAAAACAAAGTCCAAATGAGAGACAACTACCCTGTGATTTAAATGAAAGTAAATAAGCATCTTCACAATACAGTTTCCCATCCAGGAAAATATCTTTCTCAATTTATCCAGTCCCTATTTTATGACCTTTAAATAAAACTGTATTTTCTTCATTCATATCCTGCGCATTTCTTGTTAGGTCAACTTAATTTCAAATGCTATTTTAAAAGGAAAAAAATAGTGAAGAAATTACACACAGTACCTTTTCTAAGGCAAGATGTAATTCTTTTTCATATTCTGGTGGCAGTCTCAGAAGTAGAACCTGACAGGCATCTTTAATCAATGGCACAACACTGAGAAATATTAATACAGCAATAAAAAGAGAACAGAGAGGATCAGCAATGAACCATCCAAACTGCTCTATGAGAATTGTGGATACGATCACACCAATACTACCCAGTGTGTCTGCCAAAACATGTAGAAATACACCTAGAAGTAAAAAATATATAAAAACAGCAAAAATTAATTTACATCTAATTTAGTTCTTTTATTTATTCTGTAAATATTACTGGGTACCTACTAGTAATATTTACTAGTAGGGGCTAGTAGGGGCTGGTACTTCAAAATGACTAAAACATTGTCACTACTCTCAAGTAATTCACAGCCGAGTGGTAAAAAGGTAAGGATGCGGGCCAGTATTCAACAGTATGGTGGGTTTTATGGTGGTATGGTTTATCTGGGGAGGCTTCCTAGAAATTGTACAGGAACCAAACCCTAACATTATTCAAATACTTATATTAAACACAGGATATAGTAAGTGATAAATATTTCCCCCATTTTTTTTTACAGTGCAATACAAATCTGGTTCTTTTATAATGAAAGTTCATAATGGCATATTCAATATCGGCATATTGCAGATAATATTTATGCAACTGTCATATGATGAAAAGGACTCTATGATTACAGCAATTTACACTTATGAATAAACATGAGCATTTTCCACAGCAGATGATTTCATACCCCTTTTTTTAGCCAACGATTGTTTTTCCAAAATAAAATTGTACTGGAAGCCCAATACTTAATACAAATAAACAGTGTCAATTCACAACATGACTGAAAGGTATGCCAATGTTTGGCAAGGACTCACCCCTCATGTTAGCGTTCATGCCTCCGCCTGCAGATCCGTGGCTGTGACCGTGCCCATGGTCACCGTGTCCATGCATGTGGTGTGAATGGCTGTGATCAGATGAGTGGCAGCTTCCTTGAGAAGCTCCATGGGTATGGTTATGGGCATGGCTAAAGGCACAGATACCAATAAGGTTTACTATTAGTCCTCCGACTGAGACTGGCTAGCAAAAGGGAGAAAAGAAAACCTTTAAATTTGTAATTTTAAAAATAAATTTGTTACTTAAAAGTTAGTGTATAGCTATATATGTTTTTCCATTTACAGTTTTAAAAGTATTCATAGTAAAACCTCATTAAGTTCATTAAGTAAATCCACACTTAAAAAAATTTTAGAATATTTTAAAAAATACCAAAGTACTGACAAGTAAAAGGATTTGGAATTGTTTTAATTAAGTGATTAAGAACATGTATTTGGTTCATGACTTACAAATAATATAAATGATGCTTAAGTTTTCTTTTATTAAAAAAAAAGAGTATGAAAATACTGCTTACTAGAGCAAGTATACGTTATACCAGGAATCTTGTTTTTATTACTAGGTAAATTTCAATAGTTTATAAAGTCATGATTATAATTTACTAACTAGTGGATTCCAAATAAATACAGTCTACTGAATCTTATAGTAAAATTTCCCAAAGTAAAAAAAAAATGGGTACAATGAAAAAAGCAAACATTAATAGTAATCTCTATTTATTTAAAAGATTTTATTTATTTATTTTTAGAGTGGAAGGGTGGGAGAAAGAGAGGGAGAGAAACATCAATGTGTAGTTGCCTCTCATGCCACCCATGGGGACTTGGCCTGCAACCCAGGCACGTGCCCTGACTGGGGCTTGAACCAGTGACCCTTTGGTTCACAGGCTGGCAGTCAATCCACTGAGCCATACCAGCCAGAGCTCTTTTTTTTTAAACATAGTGAATGTAATTATATTAATCTGATGATGCCACATAACACTTCAAAGGATAAATTAGGTTATTTACCCTTGATTATCCTCTTACAAAATGATTTTGGATTGCTCAGGGTGTTATTTAATTTACAGATGTCTACAGTTTCTCCTTTAGAGAAATCCATTTGTTTTATAAAAACAACATATAGCCCTGACTAGTATGGTTCATGAGGCTGGGTGGTGTTCTGCAAACCAAAAGGTTGCCAGTTCAATTCCCAGTCAGGGCACATACGTGGGCTGCAGGCCAGGTCCCTGGCTGGGGGCCCGAAAGGCAAGCAATGGCTATTTCTCTCCCCACCCCCAAAATAAGGGGGGCAGATAATTTTAATTATTTTTCTTCCTTTCTTTTTTTTCTGGTGCACCATTCCCAGAAGTACTGCGACACTGTGTTGATATGGAGAGTGGATGGAGCAAGCTCTTATTCCACCTCTTAGCTCCAAAAATCCATTTAATATAATGTCCTTGGATAGAGGATGTATCATATATGAAACTGATTAAGTACAGATACTATACTTGATCTGAGCCAAAAGGCTGAGAAGTTATTATTTTAATTAATTTTCAAAGGTAGTAAGAGAAGGGATTTACTTTAGTAAACACGCATGAAGAAGCTTGAATTTTGAATGAAACCAAATACTGCTTAAAGAGATTCTATCCCTTCATAACTACTTCTCTTCTACTGAGAAATACTTATTTCACCTTTATATAATTTATCATAAAAAATAAAATAATGTAGAAAATGAAAGCCCCCAATAAATTATACTGCTGAAAGTTAGTCATTCCTAAGAGAATGGTATATTTTTCTGTGAACATACTAATGTGCATATAAACACACCTTTTTAAACCAAGGACAGGACTGCATTTTTAACAGTTTTGTAATTTTTTTCACTTAGTACATCTTGTAAGTATTTTTCACATCAGTATTTATAGGTATACCTCATTCTTTTTAATAGCTGCATAGTATTCTATGGATGAAAAATTTCTAAAACTCGTCCTTTCTTTGGTGGCCATTGTCCACCCCCATTATAAACAGTGGTATAATAAATCATGCACCTTTACACACTTCTGTGAATATTTCTGTATTAAATACTAAAGGTCAAAGATATGAGCATTTAAAATGCAAACTAATTTCCAAAATGTAATCCAAAAACATTTTACTAATATATACTCCCACCAACAAGACTCATAACTGCTTTGAGTCATTCATCAATTGCTGAGTTCCTACAAGCCAGGTGCCAGCACTTCAAGAGTTAATTATGCACAATTCAGGTCTTGAAGACACTTCACTTACATCTTAATTATGGAAGAATGACAAATTAAACAAGTTATAACTCAATGTTGGTAAGGAGGAATGCACAAGATACAATGGGAATGGTGAAAGGGAAATCTAACAAACTTTGAGGAGGAAAGAGAGAGATTAAGGGAAAGCATGCCACCAGAGGAGACACAGAAGCAAAGTCTTGAGGGAGGTTGAATTTTAGAAGGGAAGGACAGGGCAGGCCAACTACAAGAAATAGCAAATGTGAAGGCAGGTCTAAAGATATAGGCAGAACATTAAAAGTTGCCATAGAAATACTATAATCTATGGAGTAAAGCCTTAAAAATAATATTTTTCTGATTCTATTTCTAACAAATTTCTTTAAGTATTTAAGAACACACCTTTAAACAAAAACATTTAATAAGTCTGTTTTTGAGACAGATATACGAAATCTGTGTTTTAGAATGTTATCTAATGTTTTGACTACTATAATATTAGAGAAAAGTATTAATTTTAAGAGTCAGAAAAAAAGAAATTACATTTAAATAATTATACTGGATTACCAGGAGGAGGGAAGGAAGAGAGAGAGAGAAAAGTAAATTGGAGGGGGGTGGGGCCCAGAAGAGTTATCTCAGCAGACCAGGGGCCGGGGCCAAAAGTGATGGGTCTTCCCTAGAGCAGTGGAGGGAAGAGGCAGGGTGTTTACCGGGGAATGGTGTATTTGCTAAGGACTGGCCAGGCTCCCATCACAGCCTGAGGGGGGAAAAACATTTCTAAGAGTCAGCAGGGTAAATAACAAGACAGGAAGTTATATTGATTTAAATAAAAAGTGAAATAAAACCTTCATAGATGAATAACTACAAATAGTAATACTTTAGTATGAAAAAAACTGTATGAGTGCACTCAGAATTCAAATAGAAAAATACAGACTTACTGTTAGCATGTGTGTGTCTAATTCCGGAGGATCAATTAATCTAGCCACTGACTCCATAAACACAAAAAAGGCTATTACCATTAGAAAAAGTCCATTAATAAATCCAGAGAGAATTTCTATTCGGCCATACCTAAAAATGTAGTATATATTTTTAGAAAAGAAAAATGGTAACTATTTTTAAACAGTGTAACATTATGACTTTACAAATGAGGAAACAAGCCCAAATTTTCAATGCATAAATAGCAAGATTAGAAAATTACTAAGATTTTTAATATCATACTAGCATGTTCCAAAGTACTTTCTGGACTTATATCTGTTTGTTGAAATTTTATATATTTATCAGTATATAAGTGTTCCCTCTTTTACACAAAGCCTTTCTAATTTCTTAGCAAGAAGTTATTTCTCCTTTAAGCCCTTAATGTGCTCTGTATGTCTGTCACAGCACATAGAATCTGCTTTATACCAGAACCATCTGTATTTTTCACTCAATGATCTTTCAAATATAAATAGTTGAAAATAAGAGCTGAATTTATTAATCTATTTAGAGTAGGTCTTATCAAAATACCTTGTATGAATAGGGGATTCTAATGTTTGTTATCTGAATTACTCACTTAATGAAAGGATATTTCATGCACAGCCCCTTCATTTTTTGATACTCTTTCTAACAGCAAAGACGTGAATGATCATGTACATTCCACTGCAAGAAACAGGATGAGCAAACAGCTCGGTATTTAACTAATTTTTGCTATCTGCCTGTAAGAGAGATTTGTCAGGGAGTAAAATCTTGAGTTTACTGCTAATCAGTATTTATTCAATATTTAGTCCATTTCTTCTTATCTAGTTCAAATGGAAAAAATAAAACTCTGAAAAACTATTTGCATTAAGAACAATAAAATTTTATTCTCTAGGATGGAATCTGCACTTAAGACTTTCACTGTACTACCTCGCTTTGACAAACAGTCAGTGTACCTACCCATACGAGAAAATCCGAGTTGCTTTCCATCTACTCATCAGGGCAGCAAAAAGTCCCATGACTAAAGCAGAGCAGTCAAACAGCATGTGAAATCCATCTGAGATCAGACCCAGACTATTGGTCAACACTCCATAGAATAATTCCACAAAGGTAAAAAGCTAAAATATGTTAAAAAGAAAAAAATAAGGGAGTGTGTTGGGAAATACTGTTTCAAGAGAGACTTACCAGATTTAGTCATGAGGATTTTAACCCAATTAGCCCAAATTATAACCATAATTATACCCAATCCTTACTTGAAGATGTAACTGCCTCCTTAGTTATTTAACTGGCACTTCTACTAAAACTGTATTTTATATAAATTTTAAGAAACCAGGCTATTCAGACATGTCCATCTCATAAATTATTTGAAAGGAGAGAGTTAAAATCTTTAGAAGCTACTATATTTATTGATTGGAAACACAACACTAAGCAAATGTTTCTAATGCCTCAAAAATTGTTTGCTTAAGCCCTTGCTAGGTAGCTCAGTTGGTAAGAGCATTGTCCCGATATGCCACGGTTGCTGGTTCAATTCCCATTTGGGGCACATACAATTATCAACCAATTATGCTATTAAGCATAAATAAGTGGAACAACGAATTGATGTCTGTCTCCCCATCTCTCCCCCTCCCTACCTCTCTCTCTCTAAAGTCAATAAAAATTAAAAAAAATTGTTTGCTTAAGTAGTCTGAATATGATCCTGTAATCTTTCTACTACTTAGAGAAAATGTGATTTTAGCCCATTTGTAATTACAAAGAAATCTGGGAATTACTAAAATTATAATAGAATTATAAAAATTAAAAAGATTAAGCTTTTAAGATATGCCACTAATATTTAGAAATCTTACCAGATTCAGACACAAGAAGTAAAAGATCTGCCTAGAGTCATTCTCCTCAAGAATCTGTTTTAGTGATTCTTTAATAAACCTAGGGACTGACTGGGAGCTATGCTGAAAAGCATCACCCATGAAGTTATAAAGAGGCGTTCCTTCAGGAGAATATCCAATTAGGGTACCTTTCTGTCCTTTCTTAGAGGGAGATGATAAGATGTTAGCAGCTAAAAAGAGAGGGAAAGAAAGAATATTATGAAAGTTTAAAAGTTTAAGCTACCGAAAACCAACACAGTATCTGTCAGCACTGAATGCAAACAATGAACAAATTCCCAAATCAAGTAAATGATGTGAACACCAGAATCCATTAGGAAGAAATTTGCTAAGGAGAAAAACGCTTACACAAAATGAAGAATATAGCGCTTACTACCACTCCTCCAGACAGGACGTGTTCAGTGCTCTCCTGGTGTGCTGCTCTGTTCATAGCCCGCAGCTGGTCTGTTATTGGATGTGTCCAAAAATTTCCAAAAAGTAGAGCACTAATAAAAATGGGGAAGGATCCATAGCGGGCACATTTGGAAATTTCCATTTTGACTGAACAAATGGAATCGACATAGAAATCCAGGATCATGACAAAGAAGATAACCGTAGTGAAAGGCATAATAAGAGAAAACCAAGACTCGACTTTACTCTAAAAATTAAAAAAAAAAAAAAAAAATTTTTTTTGTCAATGTCATACAGGTATAAAGTTCATATCTTTTAAGATGTTTAAGTTAATCCCTTTACCTATAAACAAATATTCTCATGATTCAATACAATTTGTAAAATGCCAAAATATAAGAGCTACAAGATATTGGCACATTTCCCCAAATTCCCCAAAGTATGACAAAAGCATGGTGTAATAACTTTACAAATACTACGTGATCCATAATCCTTGTGCCTAACACATAGTAGCGAATAAACTGTTTCAGCTGATTCCTTTGAGCCATAGGCATAGGAAGGATATATAAATGTGATGGTACTTCATTTGATTTTTCTATAAACAATACAACTAACTTAAAAAAATTATCAAAAACTACAAAGAAAAAAAGCAAAGATAATTTAAGCCACTTGCAACCTCAAATTGAAATAAAATACAATGTACCAAACTAAAATTTATAATAGCAATTCATTTTTCTTATTACCAATAAATCCTGATCATTCTTACTTACCTCAGTTGTCACAGAAAGAACAATGACCCAAGGGCACAAGAGAAGCACAGAAACAAGATGGGATAAAGCTTGAAGACGTTTGGCTCCACCAACATCTATAGAGAGCTTTCTGGAAGCTGTATGAAAACCCACTTTACAACACAAAGCCAGTACGAGCAATAATACTCCACCCTATGAGTAAAATTAGATAAGTCTCATTAGAAATATACACAGCCCCAATATTCAATCCTTAAACACATACATAATATTTGAAGAAATGAACTAGTACATTTTTCCACATGCCAAGTTCCTGAACTACTTAAACAGCAGGCAGTACTGTAAATTATTGGTAACTTATCCTAAATATACTTTTATAATTATAGTTGCTATAACTTTTCAGAATCTTTTGATTACATTAGCAACAAAGAAAAGAATGTACCTTGTGATCAGCCACACCTAAGAAGGCAATGGCTGTGTAAAGCATGTGAGTTAGAGCACTGTCATGACGTCCTTCAGCTAAGTGAGTTGGAGTCAAGGAAAAAATAGCAAACATCAACTCACTGAACCCTGAAGGCTTCCTGGAATTTTTGGTACATTATTTTAGATTGACTACAGACTAGTGTGGGGGCCCAAAACCTAGCTACCCTCAATAAAGTTTTCCTTAAAAACAGAACAACTTAAAATTTAATTTTGTGATATGATTAATAAGTTAGATGATCTACATTCCTTTTGTTGTCTCCAAAACAATTATAATAGTGCGTAAGATATAGTTGTTAAATTTTAGTACTTCTAAGGTTGTTCTTTTAGAATGACATTTAAAATCAGTCCTGTTTCTAAGTCATCGACCACATAACCCTCAGCAACACAAGCAAAAAACAAATGAGAGAGTGTGTGTGCAAGGGTTGGGGGAGGGGAGAATAGCGGAGAATAGCTGGAGTTTTCCAGCTATTCTGGAGTTTTCACAAGCAATCTGTAGTTTTTCAAAGTCACGGCACCCTCTTTCATTGTAACAAAGTAAATTTATATGAGATAACTAAGAAGTTTTTGGGCAGTGAGCAAAAATGGTGTTCTGAGTCTGCTAGATGAAGTGGGCAATGAAAGATGTATGATAAACAAGTTATATCTGTAGAGAAAAATAAATAGACATATTTGACTTGAAAGGTGGGTTTACGTAATAGAAGAGTAGAGGCTTAATCGGAAATAGTAATTTAGAGCAAGAGAGTGAATATGAAATTAAGGAATTTGAACTTTTTTTTTCTGGCAAAAATACACCAAATATTTTTTATTTAATCTCAAAAAAGTTTATATTAATAACTGCCACTGACTTCTAAAACAATCATATAAATTACAAGGGAACAAAGAGATTGATTTTGTTGAGTAGCAAATCATTTTTTTTTTTGCATGAGGACAACCTAAAATACTTTTACTGTTCCTAAATTTATGACAGTTTAGTTCAGTCACTCCATTTCCCATTCTACCAGTCTTCTATTTTTCTACAAGACTGAATAACTCTGATCTACTGCAAAAGGATACGGTGTTCAGCCATTTTAGCCATGAGATCATCATTGTCGAAAAGCAATAGGCAGATCACAGCAATAATGAAAAAAGCGGCCCCTCTTGTCTGAAAATGAAAAGAATAATTTAAGAACAGCTTTTTCAAGAATTGATTTTTAGAACTACGATTATACAAATGCTAGATAAAATTTTTTTTTTGCAAATAAAGATTTAAAGTAAAACAACATGACATTAGAGCCCTTACAATATAACTTTACAGTATTAACAATAAAAGTAAAGAGCTTTAATAAACTCTGCAGGATATTTTAAGGGTATTTAAGGCACATAATAATGACAACTTCCAATGCCTACTTAATAATATGGCCAGCCATGTTGCTACCCTGCACACACGGTCATTGTTTACAGAATTATCTTTGCCAATGTTACTTTGCTTCTAGTTGAAAAGCCCAAGTAGGTAATGAATAATTAGTAAGAATTTATTTTATTCTACAACATGTAGGTGGTAGAAAGGACAGTTAATTTATAATAATTTCCTAGTTATCACTCTTTTAGGGGAAAGAAATAAAAGGGCATGTCAAGAAAATTAGCAAAGTGATTCGGTCTTGAGGAGATGCCATGGCTGCCAAGTGGGTCTTCCTCTGAGGAGGCAGCTGGGAGTTGGGGCAGTGGAGCAAACACGAATGTTGGAGTTGCCCACAGCAAGGTGAATCCAAATACCCGGGTAATTATCAGCTGGGGTATGTGGCTGCCATTGGGAGTGGCATTGGGAGTTGGCTTGCTTCATAATGTCTTAGTTAGTATTCCCTTCTTCAGTGTTCCTGTTGCTTCAAACTTGACAAATGTTATCCATAATCTGGGTATGTGTATGTTTTTGCATGCTGTAAAAGGAACATCTTTTGAGACTACTGACCAGGGAAAAGCAAGGCAGGCTCCTAACTCATTGGCAACAACTGGATTATGGAGCACAGTTTATATATTCATGGAAGTTTTTCACAATTTTTCCAATAATTCTATTTTTTTTTCTGGCAAGTTTCTATACGAACTATGATCAAGCTCACTTCATCCTAAACACAGCTTCTCTCCTGAGTGCTAATCCCCAAAATGCCACAGCTACTGGTGTTCAGAACTTTGGAATTAACAAGTATTGACAGGTTTTGAAACTGAAGAAAAATTTTTACAGCTACCGAGTTGCCTGTAATGAAGAAGTGGTTAGTAAACTGCACTGTTTCTATGATGGTTTGAAATGAGAGGTATTTACACTGGAGAGCCTATTGCTGGTTCTTCATATGCTGTTTTGAAGTGCAGATTTTTACTAGAGGATGCCTGTGTTTAATGTATCTGGCATATTTCTGACAAAGCTTTATAGGCAGACTGGGAAGGCCCAGCTTATAAGTTAAATGGCTATAAAGTGAGGGTATAGTAGATAAATCCAAGGAAATAGGAGATTTATAAGAAATTAAGACCAGCTTAGCTTACAACGAATGGGCATTATATTAGGAGAAGAAACTTTCCAATCATTCAGTCATGGTTAGCTTAAGCTGACTCATACATAAATCAAAATCATCTCTTTACAAGTTTATTGTAGATTGCTTTTATTGCAGATTGCTTATTGTAGAGGAATATATATCATATATATATTCCTCTTGTGTTACATAAAAGGATATGCGTAGTACCATCTTGTAAAAACCAATTTCGACCTTATGAATGTGCTTTTTTTCATTTTGTTGGCTCAACATTGTGTGTTGATGGGTAAGATCATTTTTACATTTATGAAGTTACTGAGTTTATGAAGGTCCACTTTCATGACTGGTGATAGAAGACAGCTAGGCATCTTACAAGCAGCCTCTGAGTCAGCCTTCTAATTTTGAAACTAAGTGGGTTTTGCTGCCTTTGCAGACACAAATCTGCTAAACCATTTGAGAAAATAATTTATTTCACACAGTTAAAGCATACAGTAATTTAAAAGTCTTCGCTTCTTTGATTGAGCAATCTAATTTTTAAAGTCTGCCATTCTTTAGAAAAGTAAATGTAAAATGGACAACCATGTAGCCAACCTGTGGTCTGACAGCAACTGTTTTTCTAGCAATAGTACCAAAGTAAATAATGGAGGCTTTTTTTTTTTTTTTTTTTTTTTATAGCAGATCTGCAGTAAAAGCTACAGGATCTTTTCTTAGTCCTCCTGCTCTCAATCTTCATACTTTACCCAATAGTATTTTGACTTTCAGTACATGAGTCTTCATGTAGATAACCCAATATGGTAACTATTTCCAAAGCAGCAACCATACTGAATTCTTGTGACTTAGAGAAACTTCTTATAGTTGCTGCAATTAATTACAAGAAATAAATATATACAACTTTGGGAAGTAAATATGTCCAAAAACCAAAATTTTGATATGGGGAGAAACTGAAAAAAAAAAAAAAAAAAAAAAAAAAAAAAAAAAAAAAAAAAAAAACCAAAACCAGTAACATTTGTACTCAAAATTGAATGAAAAGAGTTACAGACCAACTTAAAAATCAATTTGTTTCAATAAACTGACTTTTGGGAGTAATGATCATTGTTTTGTATTTCAAGAGTATTGACTTTAGAAATCAGTTGTATGATAATTTCTTGGTATTTCTGTCTTTTTTCCCATGTATTTTTAAATAACCAGTAATCTATACTTCAATAAAATTTCTTTTGGTGTACAGGGGGAAAAAAAGAAAATTAGAAAAGTTATTTCTAGTACCTAGTAAAGGTGTAAGGTACTTAAAAGCTGATAAATTTTTTATGTTCTCATTCCAGGGAAAGGATTTTGACAAAAGAAAATTATAGAAAGGATATATTAGCTTAGTTTATGCAAATAATTCAGAATTTGGAGTACAAAAGCAATGTAAATAGCATTATTATACATTCTATATTTACAAATTTGCAGGTATAAACTAGATACTTCCATCAAATAAAAATTAAAAATGAGGATCCTATTCTGTTCATTACTCAATTATTTTGGTAGCTATTTTGACAAAAGTCAGTATATATAAATCACACAATTTAAAATTTTGTAATTTTCATTGAATCAGAATATGGCAACATCAACATAACTCAAATATGGGCACTGTAATCTAATCTTTTATTAACAAAGAAGGCAAGTGCTAATTTTGTAGTTCTTTAGACACAACCAAGGGAAAAAAACACAGACACCTGGATAAATGCTGAGGTTCATCACGGACACTAATGAGAAGACATGCAAAATCTATACTCTCATTTCCGATTATTGGTACAGCAAAAGTTTTTGTTGTTGTTTTATTCTCACCCAAGGACATGTTACCATTGATTTTTTTGAGACAGAAACATCGACTGGTTGCTTCCTGCACGCACCCCAACCAGGGAGCAAATGAAACTGACAACCTTCTGGTGTACGTACGCTCCAACCAACTGACCCATGCAGCTAGGTAGGGCAGCAAAATTTTTTTTTCAAAATGTCTCCGGTCCTTTGTACTTCTTTCATGAACTGTTTTTCCCTGTTTGCTCGTTTCCATTGAAGATTTTAATTGTTTTCCTTAACTGATTTATACTTTAATGAAATGTATAGCTTTAATGTGTGGCAATTTGTTGCTGTTAGTTTGCTGTTTGCACAATGAGTTCTGATATATAGAAGCTTGTGATCATTATGAAGTCCAATGTATTGAATTTTCCCTTTGTGATTTTTAAAAATTATTTTTAAATTTATTTTTCAATTACAGTTGGTATAAAATATTATATTAGTTCAAGGTGTACAACACGGTGATTAGACATTTACATACCTTACAAAGTGACTTTGTGATTTTTTTGGGGGCCTCAGTATAATCATACTGAGCATGATTTTTGTTTGTTTGTTTTAGAGACGGGAAGATTTTTTTTTCTTTTCTTTTTTCCTATTTTATTTTTCCAGAGTGGAAACTAGTTCTCTGGTCTTTTTTTATTTTTTTAAATTATATTTTATTGATTATGCTATTACAGTTGTCCCATTTCTCCATCATTCCCCTCCACCCTGCACACCCCTCCCACCCACATTCCCCCCCTTTAGTTCATGTCCATGGGTCTTAAGTTCTTTAGCTTCTACTTTTCCCACACTATTCTTGCCCTCCCCCTGTCTATTTTCTACTCACCATCAATGCTACTTATCCTCTGTATCTTCTCTCCCTCTCTCCTCCTTCCCACCCCCCTGTTGCAAGCCCTCCATGTGATCTCCATAACTGTGTTCCTGCTCCAGGTCTAGTTGTTTGCTTACTTTGCCTTTGTTTTAGGTGTGGTTGTTAATATCTGTGAATTTGCTGTCTTTTTACTGTCCTATTTTTGATCTTTTTCTTAGATAAGTCCCTTTAACATTTCATATAATAAGGGCTTAGTGATGATGAACTCCTTTAAATTGACCTTATCTGAGAAGTGCTTTATCTTCCCTTCCATTCTAAATGACAGCTTTGCTGGATAGAGCCATCTTGGATGTAGGTCCTTGACTTTCATGACTTGGAATACTTCTTTCCAGCCCCTTCTTGCCTGGAAGATCTCTTTTGAGAAATCAGCTGACAGTCTGATGGGAACTCCTTTGTAGGTGACTCTGCCTTTATCCCTTGTTGCTTCTAGAATTCTCTCCTTCATTTTAATCTTGGCTAATGTAATTATGATGTGCCTGGTATGTTCCTCCTTGAGTCCACCTTCTTTGGGACTCTCTGAGCTTCCTGGACTTTCTGGAAGTCTATTTCCTTTGCCAGATTGGGGAAGTTCTCCTTTATAATTTGTTCAAATAAGTTTTCCACTTGTTGCTCTTCCTCTTCCCCTTCTGGTACCCCTATAATTCGGATGTTGGGACGTTTAAAGATGTCCTGGAGGTTCCTAAGCCTTTCCTCAGTTTTTTGAATTTGTTTCTTCTTTCCTTTCCTTTCTGTTTGTTTGTTTGTTTCTTCCTCCAGTCCATTGATTTGAGTCCCAGTTTTCCTCCCATCATTATTGGTTCCCTGTACGTTTTTCTTCATTTCACTTATTGTAGCCTCCATTTGTTCCTCTAATTTGTGACCAAAATCAACCAATTCTGTGAGCTTCCTAATCACCAGAGCTTTGAACTGTGCTTCTGATAGGTTGGCTACCAGTGCTATGAGCTCTGCATCTGATAGGTTGACCACCTCTTGGTCACTCAGATGAATTAGCTCCGGAGCCCTGGTGTGTTCTCCCTTTTGAGCCATCCTTGTTTTTTTTTTTTTTTTTTTTTTTGGTCTGGTCACAGCTGTTACACAGTCAGGGGCAGAGTCTTTAGCGTTCACCAGAGCGGGGCAGCCCAGTCCCTGGGTTGTGATGCTGGATGTGGGGGAGGGGTCCAAGACCTGAGAGGGAACAATGGCGCTTGCTCCACTCTCTGCCAGATTTCAGTCACTTCTGCCACTTCCCCCAAGCAAACTGGACCCCTCTGGTGCTGATTCCTGGGTAGGTGGACCTGCGCATGTTCCAGGACTCCGTGGGTCTCCCCAGTGATCTCTCCTGTGAGGCTGGGACTCGCTCCCGGCACTTCAGCCCCTACAGGTATTTTCAATGAGTGCTTTTAGGCTTCACTTCCTGGTGCTGGGGCCCTGTGTCATGCAGTACGTCTTGCTGCCCGTTTTCACCTGGTTTATCTGTGTGCGAATGTGTGTCTGCAGTCCGCCACCTGTGCACCTGGAATGACTGCGTGCCTGGCACCACCACCGGCTTATCCCACTGTGATCCAACTCTGCTGTTCGCTGACTCCACCCCTCTTACCAGTCTGGGCGAATCATTGTTGTTGGACTTCCGCACAATTCGATTTTCTCTGTCCTGGTTGGGCTTTCTTTTTTTTGGTTCTATATTTTTGTTGTCCTTAATCTTGGTTGTGAGAGGAGGTGCAGCGTGTCCAGCTACACCTCCATCTTGGCTGGAAGTCCTGAGCATGATTTTTAAGTCATCATCTCTCTTCAGGGCTGTGATTTTTTTAAAACTGCTTTTATGCTTAGAAAGTTCTTCTCTGCCCATAGATTAGTTTTGTTTATATATATGTTTAAAATTAATTTTTATTGTATTTAATCTTTATTATATTTTTCTCTATCTAGATTTTATTCTATGTTTTTATAAATATTTTCCACCAAACTCTTCAGTTCACTTGGCGTTTATTTTGGAGTACTCTGTGAGTTAGAGGAAAAGCTTAAATAGTGGCATATGCTTTAATACTAATGATCCAATGTGAAATCTATAGTCTCTTACTCTGTTCTACTTGGCATGTTGTTTTGTTCACTTTATTTTATTCATCTGTCTCCATTACTCAGCCTGAAAGTCTAAAGGACTATTGTACTTTATTTGTCTTTATTTTTCCTTTCCCCTATAACTAGAAAAATGCACCATGCACAGGAAACATTTAATTTTGTAAATAAAAACAGTGTAGTTGTAAGAATTTGGAATTAGATTGATAATTCATTTACCAAAAAAGGGATAATGCTTAAATTATTTAAGATGAATAGGATACCTAGTTGGCAAAATGTTGTATAGATATTCATCAAAAAAATGTTCATGAGATTTTAAATGTAGTAAGTTATTAGGTATTTTCTAAAAATGATGTAAGGAGATTAAAAATGAGGTGGTGAAGGGTTCAGGTATAGCATGAGGGAGATGTTTTGTGTCTTCATTTTGCTGGTGGTTACTTGACTCTGTACACAAACACACACACTTATGCACACACATGGGCATATTTAAAATCAGTGAATCTGAATAAAATCTATGGATTATATCAATGTAAATTTCCTGGTTTTGATGGTACAATTGAACTGGGTAAGAAGTTGCTTCTGAAACAGAGTGAAGGGCACTAAGACCACTCCACTATTTATGCATATAAATGATGCATAGGAATATATAGGAATATAAATGATGTTAAAAAGTAAAAACTGAAAAAGTTGTGGGAAAAATGAAAAATAGGTAGAAAAAGCCCCTGCATTCTTTCATATGGTAAAAGATACTATACTATTTTATTGCTTTGGATAACATTTCACATGGATATTTTCAATTTTCAAGTAGCTAATAATGGAAAATACTACCTTTGCTGGTCCTCCTCCAGAATTAGTGAACAAAACACTGAGTAGTGAGATGACAACAATATCACTGTGTTCAAATAGCAGCAAAGTCCTACAAAAACAAAACATTATCATTCATGAAATCTGATCTTATCAAAAAGCATTAATGCAACTACAGTAAAAGAAAGAAACATTGCCCCTTGATTTCCTGAGAAAAATAAATAGGTAAACTGACCTGGAAAGTATGTTGGGATCTACCTACCTACCTACATACCTGCCTGCCTATCTTAGAAAGACTGAAACTTTAAATATCAAACAATACTACTTACAGACTTCTTGTATCTATGAACCAGGAAATACTTAGAAGATTCTAGCATTGTTAGCTAGTATCTTATAAGTATGAAACTGAAACAATCTGCCCACTGATAAGATAGCGGATGATATATCCATTTAGTGGACTATTATCTAGCAATAAGAATGAATGAAATTCTATGAATATATTAAGAAACACAGAATTTTACACTTTAAAAGTGTTATAGACTAAATGTCTGTGTGGCCCTCCCAGCCCCCATTGATATGTTGAATCTGATCCTTAATGTACCTAAAGGTGGGCCTTTGGGGGGTGCTTAGGTCATGAAGGTAGAACCCTCATGAATGGGATTAGTGTCCTTATAAAAGAGACCACAGAGAACTCCCTTGCTCCTTCCACCATGTGAAGTTACAGTAAAAAGAAAGCTGTCTATAAACCAGGAAGCAGTCCATCAGCAGACACTGAATCTGCCTGATGTTGATCTTGAACTTCTCAGCCTCCATAACTGTGAGAAATAAATGTGTTATTTATCAGACAGTCTATGGTATTTTGTTGCAGCGGCCCCAATGGATTAAGACAAAAAGGGAATTTTATGATATGTGAATTATATTTCAAAAAAATTGCCATAAAAATAAATGAAACACACACACACGCGCTACACTACATCAAAATGGGCAAATCTCAAGCATAACTGTGAATGTAAACAGTATGCCATAAAAAAATGCATGCAATGGACTTATCTAATGTAAAAAACTTGCAAAGTTAAACATTAAGTAAAAGAAATATGTACATATATGGTAACACTGTTACCAAGAAAACCAAGAGAATAAAAACCAAAGTTTAAGATGCTAGGTATATCCAATGGTAAGAGGAGAGGGGGATACAATCAGGAGGCTTTAAAGGTATTGACTGGTGAGGTTTTATTTTGGGGCCTGGGTGTTGAATATAAGGATGTTCATTTCATTATTATTTAGATTTATTTTATTTTAGATAGAGGGGAAGGGAGGGGGAGAGAGAGAGGGAGAAACATTGCTCAGTTGCCTCTTGCACACCCCCACCAGGGGACCTGGCCCAAAACCCAGGCACGTGCCCTGACTGGGAATCGGACTGTTGACCTTTTGATTTACAGGCTGGCGCTCAAGCCACTGAGCCTCACCAGCCAGGGCTATTTTATTATTTGAACATATTTACTTTTATTTACTCTTTTATACGCATAAATAAAAACAAATTTAAAAAACATTATCACCAGCCAAAGGGAACCTGCAAGATTTAAATAGTAACAGAATTTCAGCTGCTCATTAAAATGTTTTCATCTTTTCCTCTTTACCCCAAAACCTGTAAGGAGAACATAACACAATGATAATTTTAGTCCTATTAATATCTGGGAGATTACAATTCAAGAAAATAAATATATCAGTAGAATAATACTAAACTAAATGAAGATAGTCTATGAAACACCAAAGTAGTCTTTTAAATCAAGAAATTGTGTGATGGTTTTAGTAAGAGAATGAGAGGGGCAGTGCTGGCAGAGGAGCTAGTGGTGTGAGGGGTTGTAAGGGCAGGCAGTAGAATTTAAGAATTTTTCCCCTTCCTTCCCTATCCTAACACATAGGGACAGTGATTTAGTAACATATAGACAAAAACATAATGAATAAGAAATTTAAAAATTAGAGAAGATAAGCAATACCGCCAATCAAGCATAAACTGAAAAAGTGCTCCCTAAGCTGAGAAATTGCAGCCAGCTTTCCCACCATTCCAGAATGCAGTGTTGTCATGGACAGGAACGTGATGATTAAAATTATGCATACTACGCATCTGACAAAGTATAGGGTAAACAACCCAAAGGGACCCAAACCCAGAAGTTGTTCTATTGACTGGGAGAGGGGAAAAGGACTTTTCACAAAGCATTTCCCACCTATCACTTTCTACTCTGTCATGCCACTATTCCAAGTGAGATTCTTTAGAACACCCTTCATCTTACTCCTTATCTCTCATCCTCACATTCCCCCTTATCAATGGCAAGGCACTTTTTCTTATACTTTTACTTAACAAGTAAAACCCTTTAGAGATGGAGAAATATTAAAATAATGCTTATGCAGTTGCCCATGTTACAATTCTTATTAAGTGGCCTATAATTTAAGCACTTTCCCCGCAAACTGGCCCCTTTACATAAAATGGTTACTCTATATTGATCTAGGGGAATATGAAATGAGTTACTTCATCTTTAAGTATTGACGCACTACTCCCAAGATATTTGTTTACATCCATATCTTTTAAAAATTTTCTGTGGGCACTAAAATACTTTCAGAGTTTGTGTTAAAAAAAGTTTTTAAATATTTTTCTCTCTTCCTTATTGGTTGATTTTATTTACTACTTCAGAGCTTTTAATTACTAAAATCAGCTGCTAAAAATGATCACCTATGAAAAATTAAAAAAAAATCCACTTATGACAAATATTTTCTGAAACTGTTTGGATTCTAACTAGTGAAATACCTATTACAGATCATGAATAATATGTTAATGGTATTCACTGAAGACAGCAGCCCCAAAACTACACAGGTACTCAATATGTTTATATATTTGTTGAGTTGTACCCAATGCTATGGAAATAACAGAAGCATTTGTATATAATTTGACATAAATATCTGACATAAAATCTAATGCAACAAAACTAATATTAAAAAAGGAAGAAATATAAACAAACATTCAAAACATGCATTTTTATTTACCTTAGTGGTCCACAAAGAGTGAGGCCAAAAAACCACAAGAGTGAAATGATACACCCAGCAACTGCATGTTTAAATATTTTGATCCACTATAAATGAAAACAAAATATTAAAAATTTCAGTCATGTATGTTTTGCTAAATATCTGAAAATCTTAAATAATACACATAGGAAAATAATGGTAACAACATTTTAAAGGCTAAATAATTACATATTTTTAAATTAAACAGAAAATGTTAAGCTCCCTTGACTGAATTTGCAAGGCAGTATTCTGCTTTCCACTTTCTATATTCCTGTATGTTAGCTCTTGAAATCTTTTTCTATACAGTACAATTTTGTTTTTTCCCCTCGATTAGTTTCTCACTAGTTTGCTAGGAACATTTAACGTTTTAGTCTTTAAATTCTTTAAAAATTAGAAGAAAAATTATTGACTTGAGAGAGAGAGAGACAGGAACGGGTGGGGCGGAGGGGGGAGAGAGAGGGAGAGAGAGAGGGGGAGAGAGAGGGGGAGAGAGAGAGAATGAATCAATTTGTTGTTCCATTTATTTATTGGTTGTTTCTTGTATGTGTGCTGACCGGGGACTGAACCTGCAACTCTGGTGTATCTGGACAACACTCTAATAAAATGAGCTACCCAGCCAGGGCTGGTCTTTAAATTCTTTTCCATTGGTAATATTCAGTGCTTGAATTATTTGAAATGAGAGGAAAAAAAAGTTGAGATGGTGTTTAAAATATTAATCATACTTTAAAAAATGTCTTTGGTCTCTAAAACAGAGGTATTGTACTTAAATTTGTCATTCTAATACAAAATCATGGCACAGGTTTCCAAGTTATGGCATAAAGCAAACATCTAGTAGGGCACAGCTGCTATCCAAACAGGTGATAATGTTAGAAGATCATACAGAATGAAGGACATTTTTGGTATGCATCTTGAACCTCAGATACCTAAAAATAATAATGATAATGAGGATGAGGGTGATAGCTACTATTATATGTATTGCATACTCACTATATACCAGGCACTATTTTAAGAACTTTAGATGTATTAATTCACTTATTCCTAAGGAAAGGAGATTATCTCCATTTAAGAGATGAGAAAATTATTGCTCAAAAAGATTTAGTAAGTAGGATACTCAATGAATTTATCTGACTCCAGAGGTCTCATTTTTAACCCCTATGCTCTATCTGCCTCCCAATGACATTTGTATTAGGCTCTGGGGCATGCATGTCTCCATGTCTGATTTGTAGATCTTTCAGAATAAGGATCCTGTACTAAAGAAAATAATTATATGCATGCTTTAAAAATTTTCTACCCTCTTCTGCATTTTTAAACATCCCATTATCTTAGCACTGTATAGTTCATTCTTAAAAAAATACATTTTATTGATTATGCTATTACAATTGTCCCATTACTTTCCTCCCCTTTATTCCCCTCCGTCCTGTACCCTGCCTCCCACCAGCATTCCCCCACCTTAGTTCCTGTCCATGAATTGTGCATGTAAGTTATTTGGTGTCTCCATTTCCTATACTGTTTTTTTTTTTTCATTTTCTATACTATTCTTAACACCCCCCTATTTTGTACCTACTGATTTATGCTTCTTAATCCCTGTAACTTTTCACCCATTCTCCCCCTTCCCTCTCCCAGCTGATAATCCTCCAAATGATCTCCACATCTACAATTCTGTTCCTATTCTGGCTGTTTGCTTAGTTTTTTTTAAACATATTTTATAGATTATATTATACAGCTGTCCCACCTTTTTCTCCCCTTTGTCCTCTCCGCCTTGCACCCTGCTTCCACCAGCATTCCTCCCCCTTAGTTCACGTTCATGGATCGTACATGTAAATTCTTTGGCTTCTCCATTTCCTATACCATTTTTAATCGCCTCCTGTCTATTTTGTACCTACCAATACTTTTAAGATTCTCTCCTTATCTTTAATTTTGGGTAATATAATTATGATGTGTCTCGGTGTGTTCCTTCTTGGGTCCAATTTCTTTGGGACTCTCTGAGCTTCCTAGACATCTATTTCCTTTGTGAGATTGGGAAGTTTTCCTTATTTTTTCAAGTAAGTTTTCAATTTCTTGCTCTTCCTCTTCTCATTCATGTACACTTACGATTTGGATGTTGGGACATTGAAAGTTGACCCAGAAGTTCCTAAGCCTCTCCTCATTTTTTTCAATTCCTGTTTCTTCATTCTGTTCTGGTTGAATGTTTATTTCTTCCTTTTGTTCTAAATCATCGATTTGAGTCCCAGTTTCCTTTATGTCACTGTTGGCTCCCCATGTATTTTCTTTTATTTCTCTTTGCATAGCCTTCACTTCTTCCTCTATTTTGTATCTGTATTCAATAATTTCTGTAAGCATTCTGATTACCAGGGTTTTGAACTATGCATCTGATACATTGTCTATCTTGTCTCTTAGTTTTTTTTTGGAGTTTTGATCTGTTCTTTCATTTGGGACACATTTGCCTTGGTGCACCTGTTACTTTTTAAGGGGCAGAGCTTTAGGTATTTGCCAGGGCCAGACAATTGTGGTGTTGTACATGGGGGAGGGGTCATAGAGGGAACAATGTGGCTTGCCTGGCTCTCAACTGGCTTTCAGTCACTTCCTCCACTAACCACAAGCAAATTGGGACCTTCTGGCGCTGATTCCTGGGTGGGTGAATTTGTTTATGTCCTAGGACCCTGTAGGTCTCTCCAACGAACTCTCCTGTGAGGCTGGGAATTTCTCTTGCCACCGCAACCCACACAGATTTTTATAGCCAGAGGTTTTGAGGCTTTAGTTTCCTTGCATTGGAACCCTGGGTTGTGTGGTCTGTCTTGCTCCCCAGTTGTTCTTCCTGGCTTATCCACATGTGAATGTGGGACTGCCCACTCCACCAGCTGCTGCCTCACCCTCCCCATGCTACAGCTGCTGGCTTGCCACACATCCCCTCCACTCTGGCTGCCCATCCTACCAGTCTGGAGGAATGTTTTTGCTTTAACTCCTTGGTTGCTGGACTTCCATACAGTTTGATTTCCTGGCAGTTCTGATTGTTTTTTATTTTAAAATTTGTTGTCCTTCCTTTGGTTGTGTGAGGAAGCAAATATCTACCTATGCCTCCATCTTGGCTGGAAGTCCCCAAGTTTTTGTTTTAGATTCAATTGTTGATAGTGGTGAATTTGTTGTCATTTTAATGTTCTTAGTTTTGATCTTTTTCTTAAGTAAGTCCCTCTAACATTTCATGTGACTATGGCTTTGTGATGATGAACTCCTTTTGCTTTACCTTGTCTGTGAAGCACTTTATCTTACCTTCCATTCTAAATGATAGCTTTGCTAGAAAGCATAATGTAGGTTGTAGGTCTTTACTTTTCATCACTTTGAATACTTCATGCCAGTCCCTTCTTGCCTGCAAAGTTTCTTTTGAGAAATCAGCTGAGAGTTTTATGAGAACCCCTTTGGAGTTAACTTTGCTTTTCTCTTGCTTTTAAGATTCTCTTTATCTTTAACCTTTGGCATTTTAATTATGATGTGTCTTGGTGTGGCCCTTCTTGGGTCCAACTTGTTTGGGAATTTCTGTGCTTCCTGGACTTGTATGTCTATTTCCTTCACCAAATTGGGGACGATTTCTTTCATTATTTTTTCAAGTAAGTTTTTAATTTCTTTCTCTTCCTCTTTTCCTTTTGGCTTCCTGATGAATTGGATGTTGGTACATTTGGAAATGTCCCAGAGGCTTCTTATACTATCCTTGTTTTTTTGAATCCTTGTTTCTTCTTGCTGCTCTGGTTGAATGCTAATTTCTTTCTTATATTCCAAATCACCGATTTGAATCCCAGCTTTCTGCCCTTCACTGTTGGTTCCCTCTAGATTTTTCTTTATTTCGCTTAGTGTAACCTTCATTTCTTCCTTTGTGTTGTTGTCATACTCAATGAGTTCTTTGAGCATCCTGATCACCAGTGTTTTGAACTCTGCATCTGATGGACTGGTTAGTTCTGTTTTGTTTAGTTCTTTTTCTGGGGTTTTATTATGTTCATTTAGGCCACATTTTTTGTCTCTTCAATTTGGCAGCCTCCCTGTGTTTGCCTGTGTATTAGGTAAAGATGCTTTGACTCCCTGTCTTAGTAGCATGACCTGTTCTAGAAAAGGCATCTGTAAATTATTTGGGGCAAAGCCTTAGGTAATTGCTAGGGTGGGACAACCAGCCCTGCTTTGTGGCTCTGTGTGGCAGGAGGGTTTGGAGAGGGCAGAGTGCCGCTGCCTAGCTTCTGGAGGTTTGCCTGGTACTCACCCCATTTCCAGTCACTTCACCCATTCCTCCTACGCTACTGGAGCCCTTCCAACTGTTGCCCTGGTGCCAAATCCCAGAGTGGGTGGGTTTGTGTACGTTCTAAGACCATGGGGACCCTTTTAGCAGAGTCTCCTGAATATCTGGCAGTTTCTTTCACTGCCCCAGCTCCTACTGATTTTTACAGCCAGAAGTTATAGGGATTTTTTTTCCTAGCACTGGAACCCTGGGCTGTGCAATCTTGCCTGAGGCTGGGATCGATCGCTCCCAAGGTATCCCTCCTAACTTTTATCCACCGCACATGACTGAGGGACCACCCCTTCCACTGCGGCCTCTTCATGCCACACTGTGTCTCCTTGCCTCTCTGCATCTCCGCCCTGCCCACCTGTATGGATGTATTTGGCTTCTTTACATCCATGGTTGTTGAAATTCCATACAGTTTGATTTTCTGACAGTTATGGGTGTTGTTTTGAGGTTTAGTTGTAATTCTCTCTGTGGTCGTGCAAGAAGGCAAAGCATGTCTGCCTGTGCCTCCATCTTGACCGAAGTCTCCTATAGTTCATTCTTGAAGCTCAAATTCTGAACAGACAAGCTAATCTGGAAATGTTCTGCTTTGCACTTAAATTATTTGCTACATAACCCTGATCAAGGAAAGAACACTATCATCTGGCTCACTAAATGGGAAGCACCTAAGAAAAAAGGACTTTGCAAAAATCTCACCTGGTGTTTGGTAATACTTTTTCCAGAAGAAAATGGCTTTTGAAACAAAACCATAAGAAATGCAGTCCTGTGAATATTGAAACATTAATATATTAATCAATCTTGTACACAAAGTATATTTAAGTAAAGACATTTATTTAGACAAATATACTAGAACTTGAAAGTGTTAACCTTTAAAGAAATTATACTGGCGAACACTTTGGGAACTCATCTTTTGTAACTGCCTTCTGAACCAGTTCACAAGCCATGAAAGAAAAGGAGTCTCAATATTTTTTTATACTTTGAAATACCAAAGAAAATAATTCCAAACTTCTCTGATATTTAGTAATAACAAATCTTGAAATAATAGAAATGAATAAAGTAGTGATTATATGTCCTTACCTTTCACACTCCCAAAATAGTTATATAAAAATGCACACAAACAGTGCTTAAAATTTCCTAGTCAAGTATCATTTTCCATACTTATTACTAAAATTACACTTCCTGGAAGTTTAACAGATTTTTGTTAATGCATAGGATGATCACTATGAATCTCAAGTTCCAGAGAATCTGTATTTGGAGAGCATTTCTTGTTATATGAAGAATAATATAAAATTTATACTATATGAGAATGCTGTACTATGAGGGGAACATGTAGTGAACATAGCCCAGCATGATTTAACTTAGAAAATAGGGAATGTCTCTGCTAAGACAAGTCTCAGGAAACATTCTATGTCTGCCGGAAGGTTGGACTATACCAGTGGTTATGACCTGGGAATCCCTAGGGTCCCTGTGACTCTTTTAGGGAGTCTGTGAGGTCATAACTATTTTTATAAAAAAACTAAGACATTATTTGCTTGCCTCTTATTCCCTCAGACATGTGCAATGGAGCTTTTTAGAGGCTAGTTGATATGAGATACTGTAAAAGATTGCTACTTTAGCAGAATGAGTATCTGGCTGTCTTCAGTTAAACCAGAAATTTGTAAAAATCTCATTAACACAAACTAAGGTAAAATCTACGTTTTGGCAAGCTGTTAGAATACAATTTTTTTTTCTTTTTTAAATCAACCTCTTTGTACTGCTAATCTTGAATATTCTATCTTAAAATATTCTATGTAAAATTTCCTAGAGATAGTCAGTTAAAAAAGGATTTTCAAAGAAATAAAAAACAGTAAGAAAAAAGAACCATGCACACTCACCCAAGTTTTAATATAAAAATGAACTGAACAATGTGTACTGCTTTTAGGAGATCATATGATTCAAAAAGTCCTACTGCCTTCAAAAATTTAGTGAAACACAGTAACACAATGTATTTTGTTAACCTGAAAAATAAAAGGAAAAATAAGTTTTGGTATCACTGAAATCACAAGAAATGCTGTAATCTTTTTTCCTTATTATATAAGTAGTGTGGTCATTATACAAACTATAAATATTCATACACCAAAAATGAAACAAACCCAAACAAGGCAAGTTGAAGTCCACAGAATTAGCTAGGGTCAAGCCCATGTCTCTTAAGTGTGCTCTTTTAGTATGTCACATAGAAAATCAAAGTTCACCCAAAAGGCTTTGAAGGTTCCCATCTTCTAAACTGTTTCCAATTATTTCACATTGTCCCACATGAAGAATAAAATCATCTTAAATATGAAAGACAAAATGCATATTAAAATCTAAGATTTAGATATTGGCCCATTTAAGCTAGAGAAGTCATATAGATGTAAGTAAATTAACTATATTAATGCTAGTTAAATACTCTGGTCATGATAGCAATTCATAATTAGCCAATACAAATAAGAGTTGAGCTAGCAGTCCTTTATTTAGCTCCTAACACAGGGATTCACATAATGTGTTCAGCAAATATTTACCAAATGAAAGAATAAGTCTACAATTATACTTATGTGACATAGTAACATATGGTACAGTAATATATAGGGTCCAGCACAAATAGCACTACTTTTTTATGACAAAATCTTTATACAAAATCATAAGCATGTAATTCTCTAATATAACAATATCACACTCAAGCATGCCATTTGACATTTTAGGTGAAACATTCAAATTAAAAGTAAATTATTACACCCATATTAGTACACTACCAACCACACTCAAGCAGGCCTTACTTCTCCTGGATCCTGTATATTATGCAGTAAGTTAGTACATAAGAGGCTGTCAAGCTTCTGGCAATTTGAAGTACCAGCAACTCAGCCATAAATTCAAACTAAAGAAAAGAATGAAATCAAGTAGAGGAAAGCTCAAAACCTCCTTAAGCTCCTGACTAGGTGTAAAAATAAGGCAGCAGGATAGAAACACAGACACAAGGAACAACACTGCCGTCAAGGTAGGGAAGAAAAAAAAAGACCAGGAAAAATAAAGGTACATTAAAAAATCATGGCAGTCTGGGAAATCTTATGTCAGCAAGAGCCTTGTACTTCCCTCATGGACCTATTTAGTCATTCTTCAAATATTCCTTGCATACTTCACTATCTGCTAGATGCCATGTGTGGCCAGTGAGAACCAAGGGAAGTCTGATAGGATGCCTTCAGGTACAGCCTTCCCTCTTCCTGATAAAGGGCAAGATATAGCTAGAACTACTTCCTTCACCATTTTCCCCTCCTACCTTCAAGGGAGGGTTTTTGTCTAAAACTTATCTAAAAAATATTATACATTTTACAAGCCTGAATATGAAAGCCATGCTTAGGATGGCAGAAAGCAAAGACAAAGAATCTGGTCCTAGATGGTATCACTGAGGGGCTGAGTAAATATCCACAAACCCTGGTTTCTTTGATGTAAGGGTATGTCCCTATTTGTTTAAAGCTTTCTTAGTTTGGTTACTTACAACTAAACACATTTCTAGGTGCTATACAAGATACTAGATACATAAAAGAGACCCTGTCCTCAAGGAGTTGAGGGCTTAGAAAAAGGCAGGAAAAGAACTATTTATGTGGCCCAGGTAAGAAACAGAGTTAAAGGACTAGATGTGGAAGCAACTATGTAACTGTTAACTAGGAAAGCAAAGATCACCTTTAAAGTTTGAGATGTGTAAGTATGTACACAAGGACTAACTAGAAATTCTGAAGCAAGGAAAAGGAAAGGGTATTTCAAAGTACAGAGAGCAGCATATGCAAAACTCAAGCACTAGGAAGGAGCCATCAAAGAAATGACTGTATTTAAGCCCAGTTCACCAGATTATGTCCAATATGACCAGAAGTCACTAAGGCAAAATTATATTTAAAATATTTGTTTTAAGAAGATGGGAGCAAGGCCTGGCTGGTGTGGCTCAGTGGTTGAGTACAGGCCTGTGAACCAAAGGATTGCCAGTTCCAATTCCCAGTCAGGGCACATGCCTGGTTTGTGGGTCAGGTCCCCAGTAGGGGGCGCACGAGAGGCAACCACACACTGATGTTTCTCTCCCTCTCTTTCTCCCTCCTTTCCCCACTCTAAAAAATAACCTTACTGACATCAATTTTCTTTATTTGCTTTTTAGTTAAAAAGAAAGGGATTATAAAAGTAATTCCTGAGCAGCTGGTTGTTACAAAGTTTTAAATAAAATAATTCCCAATTTCCTCTCATTGGTAACCAGCTGGGTATGTACATCCTTCCAAAGCTTTTCCTTTGTTTCTCTATGAATGGACACACATACTTTAGATGTATTCACAATTGTTTACATTTTGATACTGCTATATGACTTTTAACATGATGTATATTGAAGATCTTTTATTATATTAAATTAGAAAATTTACTTTTTAATTTCAAAAGTTGGATACTTTGATTTAAAAAAAAAAAGATTTTATTTATTTATTTTTCAACAGAGGGAGAGGGAGGGAGAAAGAGAGTGAGAGAAACATCAATGTGTTGTTGCTTCTTGCATACCTTGCACCAGGGACCTGGCCCACAAACCAGGCATGTGACCTGATTGGGAATCCATTCGCAGGCCAGTGCTCAATCCATTGAGCCACACCAGTCAGGGTGATACTCTGATTTTTAAAGTCTCAATTAATGAAGTCTTCCCGTTGGGCTGAAAATGATACGCTAGCTAAGGCTAAGTAATCATACACACAACTAACTAGACATTCCTAGTTCATATTGCAGAGGAAAACGATGAATAGCTTAATCTACTAAAAGGAATAGGGGGGAGAAAACGGAGACTCTTCAACAGGAGCAGTGGTCCTTAAGCCACTTATTGACCCTCTAGGCAACTGAGGGAACCAATCCACCTCCCCAACTTAAAAATCATTATTTGCTATTAACTGTCTCATCAAAGGTATCACTGGTCTCTGTAAACCTGGAATTACTGAAATTTGGGTTTGGGTTCAAACCTGTTTCTTGGGCTTTGCCCACTTGAAACAGCTCACAGTTGTCCAGGTTAAAAAACAAACAAACAAACAAACAAACAAAGAGCCCCAGCTGGTGTGGCTCAGTTGGTTGGGTATCGTCCTGCAAACCGAAAGGTCATTGGTTTGATTCCCAGTCAGGACACATGCATGCCTGGGTTGTAGGTTCGGTCCCCAGTCGGGGCATGATTGGTGTTTCTTTCTCTCTTTTCCCCTTGCTCTAAAATAAAAATAAATAGATAAATAAATAAAATAAAAAACAACCTTCCCTATGTAATTCAAATACCATTAATTCAATAAATATTCAAGTGTTTATTATGCAGAAGGCACTATGCATGGAGTTTGGGATAAATGTCTCCCAGTTCAGTTATTAGGTGTGTGACCGTGGGAAACCTACCTAACTTTTCTAATTCTTAGTTTCCTGATCTGTGAAGCAAGAACACTGCTACTTAGTATGTAGCTCTGTGGTAAGGGTTCATTCAGTAAGATGCTATACTCAGAGCATTTGGAACATGAGAGTAGCTCAACAAGTGTTGGCTGTCACCCTCTGCCTTTTTCTTTTACAGAGGACTTATAGACACCAAAACAGAAACATTTAAAACAATTCATATCTGTGAATTTATGTATAAAAAAATCCACAATTAAAAGACTTTCCAATTAGTTTTTGTTGCAGATTGTAAGCAGTATTTGATGTTTAGTCTTTATAAAGGAAAACTTGCAACCTGGAATCTATTAAAAATTCAACCAGTCCTGAGTTGAATTTGATTCTGCAATGAATTACAATAGAAGGGCAGCTCTGCTAAGTAAGTAATGCAAATAAGATAGCAAAGGACTGTTTCCCACATCTACCTAAGACAATAAGCTCTTGAGCAAATAATAATTTTAAACTGTTTATTCAAAAATAACCTAAGGTTTACAGAAAAGTTGCAGGAATTGTATATGCTTTACCTAGATTCCCTAATTGTTAATGCATTGTCCCATTTGCCTTCTCTCTTTCTCTAAATACACAGACTTTATTTTTTTCTGAACTATTTAAGTTACATACATTATGCTCCTTTACCCCTAAATACCTGTGTTTTCTAAGCACACAGGCATTCTCTTGTAAAATCAGCAGTTACCAGCTCCAGGAACTTTAATATGACAATTTAATCTACTGTTCATAGTCCAATAAATATATATTTTTTATTTTCCACCGAGGACATGCTTATTGATTTTACAGAGAGTGTAAGGGAGAAGAGAGACACATCAATGCGTTGCCTCCCCAATGTGCCCCCACAGGGGATGCAGCCAGCCACCTAGGTGTGTGTCCTGACCAAGAATCAAACCTGACACCTTTTGGTGCATGGGATGACGCTCTAACCAACCGAGCCACCAGGCCAGGGCCATAGTCCAGTTTTGTCAGTTGACCTAGTATTGTCCTTTACAGCATTTTCTCCCTGTGGTACCAAATCCAGGCCAGAATTGCCTATTGCACTTAACTGTCATGTCGCAGTAAATATCTGATATGTTGCTATTTACAATGAGTTGCTCAACGTAGATGAGAATATTAAATTTGTACTACAAAAATGCAGTTGCTTTAAAGTATGTTCCAGCATTTTGTGTTTTTTCTTATTCACACAACAAATAGTTGTAATGCTATTTCTACAATATCAAAGTATTTATCAAAACAACCCTTAAGTCTCAAAGGAAGTATTCAAGAAAGAGAAAACCTTAACCTCATTAAAAAATGAAGGCAATGAATACCAGTTCCGATCAAATTGTTGGGCTATATTTCATGCATCTCTGACACTACCTCAGAGCTCAGGACAGGTCAAGGGCACGACCGAAAGTGGTCACTGTATGTCTCTTGGGTGCGGGGAGACAGTGGGGGTATTGGCTAGTAAAGGACAGTTCTGGGTCCACTGACAACTGGTCAGAAGTTAAAGAGGAATTTCGCTCTTTACTCGGAATTTCTGTAGTGTTTGAATTTCTTGAATAATGAGCACACATTTCTTATTTAACAAAACAATCCAAGGAAGGAAAAGAAGACTAGATGACAGGCTGGATTCTCGATGGGCAGAGTTAAGCAGTTCATCTGTTTGTACTCTGGTTTGTTCGCCTGAAGATAGGATGGTGACAGGTTCCCCTAATTTACTCAGGAAGATGTCAGGAAGGTTAAGTAGTCACTGAACTACTTTAGGGAGAAATAGCCAACAGAAATACTTCTCTTCAATCAGAAAAGCCTCTCACGTGAACTGAACTAAGTTTATAGACATTCTCTTACAAAATCAGCAGTTACCAGCTCCAGGAACTTTAATATACTTTAATCTGCTGTCCATAGTCCAATATATACATATTTTTATCTTCACCCGAGGACATGCTTATTGATTTTACAGAGAGGGTAAGGGAGGAAGAGAGACACATCAATGGGTTGCCTCCCCAACGCGCCCCTTAAACCGCTCACGTGAACTTGGCAGTGCCAAGGTTAACGGTCTGCCCTGAAAACCACCGGCCCAAGCGGAACCTTCCTGGATTTTAGAGCATTCACTCTGCAGCGGGAACAGAGGAGCCAATGGAAGCCAGAAGCAGCCTGGAAGCAGAGCGAGAGAGGACGGAGGGCTCCAGGGCGCGCGCTCAACCAAGGAGGGCTTCCGGGCTGTCAGGGGGCTGAGAGGGACGCCGGTCTGCGCGCACCCGGGTGGAGTCCAGGGCCGCGGCCGTCCAGGTCCGCGAGGCAGGGAGCCCGCGAGTGCAGACACAGGGAGAGGCGCGCTGGAGGCGGAGCCGGATCAGTGCCTTACCGAGCGCTGGGCACGTCCACCGGCCCGAGGCCGCCACCGCCGCCACCGGGGCCGGATAGCACGTCCCCTCCGTATTTCTCCTCCATTCCGGGGCTCAGGAGCCGCCGCCGCTGCTCCGGCCGCGGGGTCTCCTCATGTCTCGTCGCTGCCGCGGAACCGCGGGCGCAGGCGTGTCACTCTCCCATGGCAGTGGCCGCTTGGGGTTTCCCGCAGGCCGAACCGCCACCACCGCCCCCGGAAGCAGCTCACAAGCACAACCACGTCGGGACTAGGCCGCGAGTAGTTCCGGAGGCCCAGGGTTCCCGGGAGGCGCACCGCGCGGACGTTGCCAGGCCACGTCATTGGGCCCAGCAGCCCTCACTCCCGGGGGAGTGCCCAACGCCACGCCTGCGTACAACCGAACTCTTGCCTTCCTTTGCGGAGCCTTAGGCTCCTCCCACTGCGGGGTGACAAATCTAATCCTAGCTTCCTATCCGCTTCTCCTGTCGACCCTGCTGGTGTGTTACCTGTCCCTGCAGCCCGCCTGTGGGCCTTCGGCGGCCCAGCGGATTCTTGTGAGGCAGAGGGATTTTTTTCTGTTGCTAAAAAGTTAGGAACGTAGTTTCCTGTGTCTGTCTTGGTTTGAATCCCAACCCTGCCACTTAATAATAATTGTGTCACTTGGTACGTTCTGTACCTCAATTTACTTATCTGTAAAATGGAAATAGTAATATCTGTATCTTAGTTTTCTTGGGAGGATTATGTGTGAATGGTATAGCAGTGAATGGTATATAGTGATCAATAAATTATTTTTACTCCTAGGAAATTGGAGGACTGGGATTTGGAAAAGAAAGATGGGATTTGGAACAGTGTAAATAATAAATAGTTTACAGTACTGAACTTAATTTGAACATACATAAAGAGTCTTAGTTACATAAAAGAATGAGGAATCATAGTCTCTACCTACTGGAGGTTCATAATCTATTCTGGAAAATATTTAGCAATTTTAGGGCTCGGCCTGGTTGGCAATGTCTCATGTTAAAGGTGCAAATGCTAAGGTTTCCCAGATAAGGTGTAATATCTAGAAAAGACTCAATGAACGACAGAACCCGACCTGGAACTCAGATAACATTCTGGATGTGGGAGGAAGACATTGTGGGAAGACAAATCCTACCTGTAGGACACAGGGGAAGGCCTGACCTTTAAAAGCAAAAGATGTGTATTTTTCTACTTGAGGCAACTGAGAGCACAAATACACAATTGTCAGCTATATTGAGGTTTTAAATTCAGAATGTTTTTTAGTATTGTTTGTTTATTGAATTTGTACAAAAATGCTCATATCTTTTGCCTGCATCAGGTGATAATCATTTGTCCAGAGAGGGATGGGGCAAGTAAAGCCCTCCAAACAGTGACATTCATGTTTCACTGTGTCCAAGTGAATTTTTTGTAGCAGTTTTTTTGGGCAGCTATTTCTTTGTAGACTTCTTATTTTCTAACTGGAATGACAGCGGCAACAACTAATAATTATGTTTTTCTAGAGCTAGTTCCTGGCATTAAAGAGCACAAGATAAAGTGACATGTATAAATTGAAGTTAAATTTCATCCCAAGCAGAGCTTGAATTCATTGAATATTTGTGATTTGGTTAGAATTATGACACTTTTTATTCAGGCCAATATAAATACATTTCCTGATTTCCTACAACTGTGGTGGGTTGTTTTTGGGGGGGTGATGGTGAGAGGAAAAGTGTCTTTGTTTTCTTTAGTCTTACTTATCAACCCATTCCAGCTTAAATTCTGCACTCATCACTCCTCTGAAGCAGCTCTCTCATGGATATTTTTCATCAGTATGTTACCTCATCTCTCTGTAGCTTTCAACATAGTTGATCTTTCCCTTTTTCTTGAAGCATTTTCTTTCCTTGGTTTCCAGAACTCCACATTTTCTTGTCTCAAAGGAAGCTCAAGTTCTATATGTCCAAAAGTATATGTATGATCTTCCCCTAAACCTGATCCTCTTCAAATACTCTGTGCCTCATTGTTTGGCACCATTTATTCAGCTAAGCAAACCAAAAACTTAGGCATCCTCCTTAATACCTCCTCTTCCTCATGCTTTATATATATCCAGTCCATCACCAAGTCATGCCAATTTTTTACCTTCTCGTTATTTCTTAAATCAATCCAAAATTTTCCTTCTCCATTACTACCATAAAGTCTAGGCTATTATCATCATTTGTTTAGACCACTACAGAAGCCTCCTTACTAGTTTTTCCAAGTTCACTCTTTCCTTTCTCTAATCTGTTTTTCACACGCGCCACAGTAATAGTGGTATTTTCCAAATGCAGATCTCACAATGCGCTGCACAACACCTTCTAGTGGCTTTCCATTATGCTTAAGGCAAACTCAAATCATCAACATGGCCAACAGCATCCCATATGGGATTGCCACAACCTATCTTTTTAGCTTCATCCCACATTGGGCTACCTTTTGTTCTCTGGGTTACAGTCACTCTTGTCGCCCTCAATTGTTCTGCTTATCTTCAAATAAAAAGCATTGCTTAGCCTATTTTCCATGCACAGAATACTCTCTACCTCAACCTTCATTTGTTAAAATCCTATTTACTCTTTTTAAAAAAAGATTTTATTTTTTATTTTAGACAGAGGGGAAGGGAGGGAGAAAGAGAGGAAGAGAAACATCAATGTGTGGTTGCCTCTCATGCGTCCCCTACTGGGGACCTGGTCCCCAACTGGGGCATGTGCCCTGACTGGGAATTGAACTGTCAATCCTTTGGTTCACAGGCTGGCACTCAATCCTCTGAACCACACCAGACAGGGCATATTTACTCTTTTTATTACAAGTTGAGTTCTCCAGGAAGCAGACTCTGAGATGGAGGTTAGTAGGCAGGATATTTATTAAGGAGTGCTTTTGAGAACAATAACTGTGAAAGGGAGGGAAAGAAAACACAATTGGGTATAGGGAGAAGTTGAGAAGTGGCGGTCCAACAAAAGCCTCAGTGGACATTGTAGAGACCTCTGAAGCTACAATGGTCCTTAAGAAATATCTTAACATGTTTTCCCAAGAAAGTCCTATGA
>PVKU01005389.1:47508-124694 GCA_004027475.1 Anoura caudifer | reverse complement strand
ACCAGCAGCACCAAGACTGCGTAGAGAATACCCTTGCCTGGCATCCTGGGGTTGACAGAGCTCTTTTACGCAATGAGCCTGGGGAAGAAACATGGTAGTTACTTTTAAAGAATTTATGTTGGCGATAGATAAGGTGGCCAGGAAAGATAAATCAGGGAAAGTGCTGGGATGGGTGCACGGTCAGTGAGGAAGGAACACTTGATGCTTCTGGATTGGTTGCGGGCAGCAGTCTGGAAAGTTTGCACCGGATGAAGCGGCCTGTGGTGGTCAGCTATTCTTTCGAGGTAGTTGAAGTCGCTGCCTGGAAGTCGATTCAAACTTCAACATACATTCAGGCACGCAGGCAGTCTTTTGTTTGTTTCTGCCTAAGGCTGCTCACTGATTAACACCCCTTGTCTCTGCCCCCTACCCTCTGCCCTGCTGTAATTAAATTTAGGGCGTCTCAAATTTTTTCTCTTGTCAACTCATTCATTTATTTTACACATATTTATTAAGAACCTGCTAAGTTCTAAACATTAGTGATTCTTTCAATGGAGAACAAGTTAGAGATGGTTCCTGCCAGGTAGGTTTTGCTGCCTCGTGGGGAAGAGTTAGGGTTTAGTAAAAACGACATAGAACGGTAAGTGCTCACAGTAGAGAACTTGTGGATGTTGTTGGAGCGCAGAGCAGGAGTGCCTAGTGTGGTGTGGGTGCTCGTGAGTGGGGAGAGTGGGATGAGGCCAGGGCTGTTTTATTCTTATACTTGGCATTTTAGGCTTGAATGCAGTATGGTTACCGCAGCGTTCTCCCACTGCTAGTTCTTAAATGGAGAGGCAAAATATATAAATATAACATTCGCTGAAAATGAAGCCAGTACCACCCAAGGCCATCTAGAACCAGAATGAAACCTAGATGTTTGTAGAAATACTTGTATTTTAGGTGGTCAGGCCACCAAGGAACCTGCCGCTGAGAAGATATGTCCTGGTTGTTGGAGTATATCCTACACTGACTTACCTGCCTTTCCTCACAGGTCACCTGCTCATGTCTTTGCATCCTTGATGGCCTATTACCTCTGTCAGGGAAGATGACCTCTAACTTTCATGTCTTAACTTAAGCAAGCCTTTGTCTTGTGAGAAATCGATCATCTCTGGCTTCTCCAGAAAGAGCTATTGCTTCTGTCTTTTATGAACATTTTGTATTTTGTACCTTCATTTTAGCACCTGATGCACTGAGATGCAATTGTTGGTTTACATTCCTTTTGTTATAGGAATTTCATTTCTTAAAGGCAGCATCCATTTTCTTTTTTTCCTCAATACCTAGCACAATGCTGCATTACAGTAAGTTGTATATTAAATGTTTGCTAAATTTTTCAGTGTACAACAGGCTTATAAAAGTTGAAATTTTCTTTTTTTAAATTTTATTTTAATTGTTGTTCAAGTAGAGTTTTCTGTCTTTTACTCCCATCCCAGCCCATTACCCCAGCCCTCCCCACCTCCCTCCCATTTCTACTACCCCCCAGTTTTTGTCCATGTGTCCTTTATACTTGTTCCTGTAAACCCTTCCCTTTTCCCTCTGAAATTCCCTCCCCTCCCCCCTCTGGTCACTGTCAGCCTGTTCTCAATTTCAGTGTCTTTGGTTATATTTTGCTTGTTTGTCTGTTTTGTTGTTTAGGTTCCTGTTAAAGGTGAGATCATATGGTATCTGTCTTTCACCTCTTGGCTTATTTCGCTTAGCATAATGCTCCCCAGTTTCATCCATGCTGTCGCAAAGGGTGGGAGCTTCTTCTTTCTTTCTGCTGCATAGAATTCCGTTGTGTAAATGTACCATGTTTTTTTGATCCATTCATTTACTGATGGGCACCTGGGTTGCTTCCAACACTTGGTAAATTGTGCTGCTATGAACATAGGGGTGCATGGTTCTTTTGAATTGGTGTTTCAGGGTTTTTAGGATATAATCCTTGCAGTGGAATTACTGGGTCAAAAGGCAGATCCATTTTTAGTTTTCTGAGAAAATTCCATACTGCTTTCCATAGTGGTTGTACCAGTCTGCAATCCCACCAAGAGTGCACTAGGGTCCCCTTTTCTCCACAACCTCTCCAACACTTGTTGTTTGTTGCTTTTATGATGGCCATTCTGGCTGGTGTGAAGTGGTATCTCATTGTGGTTTTAATTTTCATCTCTTTGATAGCTAGCAATACTGAACATCTTTTCATGTGTCTCTGGATCCTCTTTATGTCCTCCTTGGAGAAGTGTCTATTCAAGTCCTTTGCCCATTTTTTAATTGGGTTGCTTGTCTTCTTAGAGTAGAGTTGTGTGAGTTCTTTATATATTTTGGAGATTAAACCCTTGTCTGAGGTATCATTGGTAAATATGTTTCCCCATACAGTTGGTTCTCTTTTTATTTTAATACTGTTTTCTTTAGCTATGCAGAAGCTTTTTATTTTGATGAGATCCCATTTGTTTATTCTTTCCTTTATGTTCCTTGCTTTAGGGGATACATCAGTAAAAATGTTGCTATGTGAAATATCTGAGATTTTCTTGCCTATGTTCTCCTCTAGGACTTTAATGGTGTCACAGCTTATATTTAAATCTTTTATCCACCTTGAATTTATTTTTGTTTATGGTGTAAGTTGGTGCTTGAGTTTCATTTTTTTTTTGCATGTAGCTGTCCAGTTCTCCCAACACCATTTGTTGAAGAGGCTATTTTTACTCCATTTTATGTTGCTGCTCCCTTTGTCGAATAGTAATTGACCATAGAGACTTGGGGTTTTTTTGGGGCTCTCTGTCCTGTTCCATTGGTCCATGTTCCTGTTTTTATGCCATTACCAGGTTGTTTTGAGTACAGTGGCCTTGTAATACAGTTTAGTATCAGGTATTGTGATCCCTCTCACTTTGCTTTTCTTTCTCAAAATCACAGCAGGTATTCAGGGTCGTTTATGGTTCCATAGAAGTTTTTGAAGTGTTTGTTCTATGTCTGTGAAATATGCCATTGGTACTTTAATAGGTATTGTGTTGAATCTGTAAATTGCTTTGGGTAGTATGGACATTTTGATGATGCTAATTCTTCTGATCCATGAACATGGTATGTGTTTCCATTTGTTTGTGTCTTAATTTTCAATTGCCTGTACAAGTATCCCAACTATACAAAATCAAATATGAGTATATTTGAGTTATGAAAATTTTCATATTTTATGTGGTTATTTGGGACCTTGACGTATGTTTCTTTTTTATCTTAATTTTGAAGAATGATAGCATATTAAAAATTCAAAGATGAATAACATGGGTTCTTGAGTTAGACTGCTAGGATCTGATTCTCAGCTTTAGCCCTTGAAGACTTCATAGTGTGAACTTCTCTCTACCATGGTTCCTTCATCCGCAAAGTGTATATAAAAATTTTACTTAATAGGGTGGTAAAGATTAAATAGTAGGGAGGTAATAAACAGAACACGCTTTGAATAGTCATTTAAATAGAGTACAATGAATGTTAAAAACACTCAATGTGTGTGAAAAATCATGTTTCCCCCCATTTCATAGTTTAGTGTTTCTAAAGCTTAATATAGCCTCATTTATGGATTAGGTTCTCTTGAAGTAGAAGCTACAATGGAGTATGGAAGATGATAGATATAAGGTTCTCACCTGTAAACAGAAGGAGGAAGAAGCAGTTTGGGGCAGATACAGTAAACTACAGCACAGGCCGAGAAAGTCTGTACTACATGGAGGGGAGCTCGGAAGTGACTAGTTTGAGGTAGTGTCTGCGTTTAGGCAGAACTGACGGGCCCTTACAGCCTGCCTCACTCAGTACCAGATGCAGCTTTCCCTGGAAGGAGGCCAGGAACGTGGGCAAGGTGTCTTTCTGTAACAGGCCCTGAACTTGCTGACGTCTTGAGACTATCTGCCATCCGCATTCTCTTCATCCCATTGAAAACGGATCTGAGAAGCTCACAGTAGTAAGGTCTCTGTATGTACCACGTGACTCTACGTGCTATGCTATGAATGAAAGACACATTGCATTTAAATGATTTTCAGGATTCTTTCAATTGGTTGACATAAAATTTCAATCCTTTATTCATTTTTCTTCTTTTTTGTTCTGCTATTATTGCTTGTCCTATCTACAGATTTATGTCTCTATAAATTTTTTTCTCTACCTCTTCCTTTACAAAAATAATCACTAATAGGAATCCAAAATAGAATGTGTTTCCATGTCTGACACTACCTGTGATGCCCTATGAAGCCTTCTCAGAGAACACAAATCCAAACAACTAACATTTTATTTTACTATTTTTGCTTTCTTTTTTTTAGTTTCTTTTCTATTACCTTCCTTCCTTCCTTCCTTTCTTCCCTCTCTTACTCCTTGTATAGTTGTGACTACTTTCCAATTTGTACAAATATTTTTGCTTTATTTTCTCAAACAAACACATAATCTAAATGCCTCATTTTGGTTCCTGAGTTATGTTGATTCTGAGTAAAATTGTATTTGTGTTTCACTTTTATTCATTTACTGTTAAAGTTTGTCATGGTCCTGCTTCAAGTGACCCTGGGGCTTCTAGTAACTGAATTTCTTTCAAGGTTCCTTTCAATAGCAGCAGTAATTTTTTTTTAGCCCCACAATAAACAAAAGAAAAACTATGTACAATGACATTAATGGGGAGATTTTGGAGACCAAATCTTTATGTATGCTGCATCGATATTTTGGAGTTTAGGGTAAACTATTCAGGGTTGCTTATTACTCTGATCTAACTTTTTTAATGTTATAAAGTGTTTTTTGTAAATTTTTCTATAATCAGTATTCAAAGAACATAATTTTAAAGGCTTAATGTGGATGTGTGGTTTTGATTGGGTTGCACAGATTAAATCTATAAAATATTTTTAGGGTAGAAATATCATGAAAGCAACTGCATTACCCCCAGAGGCTGTTTTTTAAAAAATATTTGCAAGTCGAATGTAAATTGCAAGCACATCCCACCCTGATTCTAATGTTCTCTGAAAACATGGTATCTAGTGTATTTCTTTGCAAATAAGAAATATAGGGCTCAATTTATAAATATTTTTCTTTATAATTTAAATCATGGATATTTAAAAAAATGAAAAGGAGATGTGTAAAACCTCTTTCTCCCAAAAGAGCTGCAAAAAATGACTCCTTGAATCATTGGACTGCAAGAATCATTTGCATTTAGCAGGCTGTATTATTTATAAGGTAGAACTGCAACCTCTCATCTGCGTCCAGTAGTTTATTTTAAAAATCTAGAAGATTTCCAAAACAAAAGTAAGAGAAATATGTGTTGAACAATAAATAAATACTGCTAGTGAGCTTCTGTATTTTCATCATTTTTGACACAAAGATGTGTTGTGAGGGAGGGAAGAGCATATTTTGCAATAACTAGTTAATCCAGGGATGAAAACCTTTAAATGTAAAGGAAGGAAAATGGTTTTGATTTCATTATGCTTAAGATCATCTACAGGGCATATTTAACACAGATCCTATATTCATGTATTTTAATAAAATCTGTGTAGGAAACTTTAGTAATGGCTGTGGAAAAAAATTGATCTAAAGAAGCAAAACTAGTGTCACCTTTAACCTTGTAGTGATGAATAAGCAAACAGAAGGGAAAAAAAGGACATCTCTAAATTAGAAGGCAGAAATTGGCTACTGATGTAAAGATATATTTGATAGTGGTGACCTTGTTAACAACATGTCCTAGGCTCAGAATTACACCAAAGATAGTAAATTAAATACCAATATGTGTATTTTATTTAGGAACATTCAGTATAATTGGAGAGAAAGAGGTAAATGTCAGGTTGCCTTGTTCTTGTCAAGAATTGAAGTTGTGCTGGTAATTACTCGTTTCTTTTTTCTTTTCATACATTCCTGGAGTGATGGCATCTACTCCTTTATACCTCCACTGTCATTCTTAGAATAGATTGCTGGTCTGGGTCCTACCTATAAGGACGTCTCCAGTCCTGTTCTCTTTCTTAAGAAACCTATTGCATCTTGTTCTATAACATCTTAGAATGCCACGAAGAGTATAATTGTAACTTCAAGCACAATTTCAGGCTTTAAAGATGAAATCACACTTCAGTTAAACATAGCATTAAGAATTAGTTTCTCTTCCTCTCTTCCCTGCCATGGGTGGTATTCTCCTTATTTCTCTAATTTACACAGCTATTTTCTTTCCCATTGTGTGACCTCTGAAATGGTTCAAAAAAAGGTTCTGAATGAGGCAGAATCTTTAGCCCAACTGCATGAGTTAGTATGTAATCATTAGCCTGAATATATAGGTAGGGCATTATGGGACTTTTTAAGGTTTGTGTCAGGTCCCTACAATAATTACTGAAGGCCTAATTCAGACCAGCTTTCCTCCACAAAATTAAATAAAAGAGGTACTGGATACACCATGCATCAGAGGGATTAGTCAACTCTCTTTGCAGAGCAGTGACCTTTGTGTCCCCTCTATTAACGAGTGGGAAAGATTTAACTGCACTGCACGTGCCCTTGTATTTTCTGGCCATTATTTTAAAACATGTCAAAATGAGTTCAGTAACTCTTCAGTCATTTTTAACCTCACCTGTTCCTCAATCAAACATTTCAATCCTTTCTTTTCTCCTTCCTTCCTTCCTTCCTTCCTTCCTTCCTTCCTTCCTTCCTTCCTTCCTTCCTTCCTTTCTTTCTTTCTTTCTTTCTTTCTTTCTTTCTTTCTTCCTTTCTATCAAACCCAGAGCTATCTGGAGTTTGTATACTGCATAATTCTGTAGGAGACTTGGAACTATCACCACTTGAAGCTCTATAAAATAACTGCACTGCTTGTCAACTAGAAAGTGAATATATACTCTGATACTTGCCATGGAGGTCACATTGTGTCGACTATTTTGTGATTTAATTGCCCGCTGAATGTAGGCTTGAATACGTTAGAAAAAGAAGGATGTAGACTTGATGAGGTAGTCTTTTATCCTCCACATCATTTTTCACTTAAGTGGTAGTCAACATGCAGCACTAATTGGCAGGCACATCAGAACTCTGTTGACTGCAGCTACATGCATATTGCCTAATTGCATAATTCACATAACTTCGTTCCGAATTAAAGGTATGAATGCACTTCCTAATGATAGAATCACTGCACATAAATCAATAATTTTTTTCATTGATTGAAAAGCTCATGTATTCATTGGCTTGTGACTTCATGGGTCAGTTAGTTACTAGCTTTCAGAGTTAATTAACTTAATGGACATATGAGGACTATGGAACCACTTATTTTAATGCTTTATGAATGTGTTTGTTTTCCAAAGTTACAAATATTTTTTTAATGCTTGCCCATAGAAATATATTATTTCTTCTTCTTCTCTTTAATTTTTAAACCTCATTTGCACTAAGGAACATTAATACTTTGCCAATATACTTATCTTTGAAGTTTTTAACTAAGAGGAGTATTTAATATATTTTAAGTTTTTAAATCTTGTTTTAATAGATTAATTGACAATTAGTGTTCACGGAATTGTTGGATATTATCTAATTGAATTTCTCACTCAGAAGAATCTCCCTTACAGCATTCTTACTAAAGAGTTAACTGATCTCAAACTCCCAGTTGATAGTAACTCACTCTTTCCCTGGGCAATCTGTTATATTTATTGTCCTCTCTAAAAGTATTGTAGTTCCTCATATTAAGTTAGTATCTGCCTCTCTGCATGATCTCTCCACTGGTATAATTCTGTCATTGACAATCTCAGACACTAAATCTAACATTTTTCTAATGACAACCATTTGAATACTTGCAGTCAGAAGTCATGTTCTACCTTTTGTTCTTCAACCTCGACAATCTGAGCCATAGAACATATACAATCATGGGGCCCTCAGGATGCTGCCTGCTCTTCCTTGGAAATTTTCCAGTTCTGTTTAGAGGTTCCAAGATAGAACAACCTGCTCAAAGTGTAGTATGAATAAGCTAAAGTAGCCAAGTCTGTAATTTTATTGTATGCCTATGATAGTTCAATTAATTTAAGCTATTTCACACTATCTTGTTGAGAAACTTAATTCATAATTGGTCAATCCTAAGGTAAAATAGAAATCTACTTTAAGATATTTCTCTTCTACTTTGCTGATGATACTGTTAAAAATTCAGGACTAATTTGTTCATGGATATTTCAAACTTTAAGGTCAACCCATGGAGAAATTTTGTATCTTGATCCTGTCATTCAAGTTATAGCCTCTTATCTCAACTTCATGTTATTTATAAATTTGATAAAAAATTTCTTTTGTCTTTAACCACACATTGTGCAAGCATATATGCACATATATATATATACACACATATATGTGTGTATATAGTTTTTATGAATAAACATGCTCTGTGAAATACTATAAGGAAATAAAGAGTAATAAACAATGTGTCCGCTCCCTCTTTCATCCCCTAATCACTAATGCAGGACTTGTCATGTGCACAAGACTTATTATAAAACACAGATAGAAATATAGTATATGATAAGAATTATAGGCATGGCCAAAATTCAAAATTCAAATTTCAGAAGAGGAAAGGAAGGGGACATATTTTCTAATGCTTTTGAAATGTTTTATCTTATTTAATACAAAAAATCTTGTGAAGGGAGGGATTATTATGCCCTATTTACAAGCAAAACAAAATTTTTTTAAAAGGCCCAGAGATTTGAATAGTTTGCCAGCAATTGCTTGCTTTTTAAGTAGTGGGTATGCACTTAAAGTAGTGTTGTCTGAAGCTCATGCATAATCTATTTCATCAAGGATTTATGAATGAGTGTTGTACCAATCCACATGATTATTAAGTAAATAAGAATGAGGGAGAGAACACTCAAGACCAAGAAGATGGTAAAACCAAAAGAAATGAAGTGTACATTCTAGCAATGGTGAAGTGTTTGCATATAAGGGGAAGCAATGGGTGATAATATTAGAGAATTTGTTTTCATCTAGAATAAGGATGAGTAGCCTACAGGTAGGAGAACTCTGAGCAATTTCCTGGAAATTGAAGCCTTCATGAACTATGTTAGAAATTGCTGGTATTAAATGATTGATATGTTAGATGGGCTCAGGAGTGGGTAACTAACTTGTGGCAGTCCACTAGAGACCTCCTTTAAGTAGGCACCAAAGAAGCTACTTTATCAACTGGCTGTATTTACTTGACACAATTGGTGGGAAGAAAGATGTACTGAGTTTCTTTTGCATGCCATGTTCTGTGATTTTTTTTCCTGGGATTAAAAATGACACATCAGAAGATCACATTCTAGTAAACAGGGACTGTCATGGGAGAGGCGTACTGCTTTAAGTACAATGTAATATCCATTACAAACTATTTATGTACCGGTGCTAGAAAAGGCTAAATTCAGTTACGTGTGAACAGCATTTTCAACATGAGTGTGATAGTCAGGATAAAAAAGTTGAACAATCTAGTAATAATGAACAATAGGAGCAAAAGCACACTGAAAGAGCATGCTGTATTTTAGCATTGTATGAATTTTGAAGGGAAGTATACAAAGTTGTGGAAAGTCTAAAAAGCCAAGAAGAGGCCAGATCTCAGATGACTTTAAACATCATGGTTAGGAACTTAGATTTTGCCATATGGCTGCTGCAGGGAGGGAAGAGTAAAGCAGGGGAACAACTTGTATCATTATAGATACATCAATGAATACCACAGTGTTAATGTTGGTTATTCAGAGTGAGAGAGTAGAAAATGCCAAAGTAGTAAATGTACTCTGGTAAGACTTATTTGCTTATCAGAAACAAAGTCTAATTTAGATAATGGGGGCTTTTATAGGGATACACATGCAAGACCAGGAATGGTAATAGATACTGTGGTAGACCTTAGTGTTACAGAGTTCACAGAAATGCTTCACTTATAATGTAACTTGATTTTTCTGCAGTGTTTTATTCAATATGTGTCCCACTGTCTCTAATCTTGCATCCAGAGATTTTGTTGCCTTCTACTTTCTTTATCCTCTGCCCCATGCTCTCTCTATACTTGTAACATTGGGCTTCTCCTGACTTGAGTTTAACCATAGTCCATTATGTCCTTTTAGGTTGTTTCCACAGTGACGATCTTATAGTTTCTGCTTCTCTAGCTTGCTTGGTGATTTTTTTCATATTCCACAATTTATTTATGTGGGTCATCTGGATGACCTAGTTTGGACATAACTTTTCACATCGGATACCTCATGTTATTTTGTCCTCAGGTTGAATACTTCCACCAACTCCAATCAATTATAGCCAAAGGAAATAGTGTTATATGCATTACTACACAGATCTGCCACTTGATAAGGGCAGCTGCCCATAGAAAAAGTTATCATATGATAAGCATAGTTAATCCTCTTTGGAATGTATTGCAATAATATAAGTAACAGAGTATAGACTATCAGGGAAGTAGCAATGGACATGTCAAGAACTATTTAGAAAAACTAAGTGTTTATATTTACTTAGTTTAATGATTTAAAAAATAGGAATCAACAAAGATTCCACTGATTCCAAATGGGTTGATGTATTTGATGGTAGACAAATGAGATTGAAAGGATGGGAGGAAACAAAGTTTATATAATGAACATAGAGAACATCATGGGTATAATTCTGAACATATTGAACTTTTGTTGCCTGTGGGTCATCCAGATAGAAGTAGTTAAAATTCTCCCATGAAGTCAGTCCTAGAGAGAGAGATTAGGGTGTCTGAACAGATCAGGTAGAGTTTTGCTCAAACTAGGAGTAAGAATGACATTGCCACTGGTGAAGAAGGAAAGAAGACTCCTTTCTACAAGTTTAAGAGCAATCACATCAAAAGGTAGACAGGGAAGGAATACATACTGGGTCTGCAAAGGAACTGTTGGGAATGTTAAGTCAATAAAAATGATTATAGCATGGTGTCAGCCAAACTGAAAAAAAGAGATAGTCTTAAGAAGATTGCTCAACACTATTAAAGAAGAAAACAAAAGTCAAGTAAGATAACTGAGAAGGGTTGATTTTATTTAGCAATTAGATGTCTTTGATGGAATTAGCAGGAAGAGTTTTAGAGATATGTTGGGGTCCAAATAAGATTGTTGTTGGTGGATGAGTAAGTAGATGGTGAAGAATTAAGGTATTAAATGTAGACCCTTCTTTTGAGATCATTGATGGGAAAAGAAGGAAACAATAATTATATAGAAATATGCCATCAAGACATATTATTTTTTTATTTTGCAGTTTTTTCCTTTTGGGTAAGAGAAATGGGAACATGTTTAATAGGCTGAGAGGAAAGATTCAGATGTTTAGTACATTTCAAGTGGTCAAACAAGGATAAAAAAGGAAAAACTGTGAGACCTAGAAAGTTGTGTGTGTGTGGGGGGAAAGAATCACAAGGCAGAGAAGGAGGGGGAGACAATATGAAGATTATTATCAGGTTGGCTGTGCTATGGGTGAACAATTACTGATTCTGTGTCAGAGTGTGAGAAGCTGGATGAAATACATTTTAGGACCAACTGGGAGTATTTCTCAATTGGTTCCTAGAGTCCCGTGGTCAATGTTTTGCTTCATACAGTGTTAATTCCTTGAAATGCTGGGCTGTGCCTATGGGGTGCCAAATGAAGTTTAAAGACATCCCACAAGGTAGAGTCCGCAGAAAAATTCAACAGTAGGAGGTGGGAATGCATGCGGTGGACCCAAAAGGAGGCACATATGAGTGAAAATGGTGTGAGCTCATGCAGAGCTGATCGCTACGGCCATCGCTGGAAAAGACATAGATGATGTAAACAATAGGTGAGGTCCTGCAGTACAAGTCTAGGAGAAAGATAGGAAGAAAGTAGAGTCAGCTGTAAAAGTCCTGGATGATGATTGTCATGCAGCCCAAATTTTTCTGTCTTGTTTCTAAGAATAATGTAAGAAATAACAATAGATGTCTTGTTGAAAGCCAAATAATTTTCCTCCAGTATTCACTGGACTACCTACTAGTAACCAACCCTGTCAAAAATGAAACAGTGTTTGCCTTACTACTCTGAATGTCCCAGATATTTTCATTAATGACCTCTTCAGAGTCAAAATATATAGAAACCATTTGATTAATAACTACTGTATGTCACATTGATTTTTCACAGAAACATAAGTTTCTCATAATAGTTGCTCATCATTTCAAGGATCCTGCATTTTCCCTTGTTTTCAAAATTTGTATGTCTGCCTTTCTATGTTGTTTTTAATATTAATCTCATTTTCTATGGTTATTTAAAGAGTCTCTGAGGTAATTATGAGCTAAGTCTTACAATGTTTTTTCTCCTGGAAAGTTTTCTTTCTTTTTTTTTTTTAATCTGAAAAATGAATTTAAAATCAGTAGTTGCTTTCTTCCCATCTTTCTATCAGTCCTGGGGTCCAGTGGATTCTTAGGCATCTTGGGCACTATGTATTACAAAATAAAAGAGAAGCTGAATTAAACATATTATGTTTTTCTTTTAATTTGGGCTCTAAAATAGCTTTTAGATTTTTAGCTCTTATAAAAATGTATTTTCTAAAACTGAAATATATACTTTCAAACTAAACTCGCACTCTTGAATGCTATTTTAATTAATTTATATTGATCATATATGTTAGTACTAATATATTAGTAAAAAATAAGGAATAATATTAAAACAATTCAGTAAAGTTTTATCGTTAAAATTATCTCATTCTGATAAGTCTTCCCGAGACTCCTTCAACAAGTATACTTCTATCACTGTCCTGCAATAGTGACTCTGCTACGGTAAGGTGGCCAGATTGTGTGGTGGGCTCTGCTCTTTTTCCTGAGAGAGTGAATGTGCACAGATTTTCTTTCAAGATCAGTTATATTTAAAGAGATGGATTTACCCAAGCCCACTGTAGAAGACGCCAAGCATCGGAATTTAAATGAAAGGAGGAGAATGGGCTGCAATAAAATAGTTTGTATTGTAATCTACCTGGCATTGGCAGACCACAACCGTGATGAGTGTTGAAGTGTGTCCGTCTGTTCAAGCTTTGAGAAGGGACTATGTCCACTTTAGGATCAGTGGATTGCTGAGAAGCAAGTTTTAAAAGGTGTGTCTTGGTTTTGCAGAAGGCTGCAAGTTAGAGTAAGTTTGTAAATGATGTCATAAGTTTAAATTCATATTCCAGAGCAGGCTCAGCAGTCAGCATGTTTTATAATATAAGCATTTAGGTAGCAGCAGTTTAGATTTATTACTCATCCCATTGTCTGCTGCAAAGACTGAGAGAATTGATGAAGCTATTTTATTAGCAGTGCTACATATTGAGTGCTCTTCCAAAGCTTCCTTTTATCACACTTTAAAAATCATTCTCTAATTTAACAACGATATTAAGAGAGCTGTTTTATGCAGTCCAATTACATGGAAGCACACTCATTTTTTAAGGGGTTAATCTTTCAGGATGAAACAGATTATCAGCTTTTGAACCAATTTAAGTAGAATCTCCAGAAACAAAGCCAGGACAAATAAGTATTGGCAGTTCACAGAAGGCATTCTGTGCCCACTGCTCTGCTGGGTTCCGTTAAAGACAGCTTGCTTGTCTTAATGGGAAACACCTGTGGTCCAGAAAGTAAGAAGGCAAATCAAACTCACTGTGCTTTGAGACACTCAAACTAAATTATGGAAATAAAAATCTCGTCTCAGCATCACCAACGTCCCTCTTTCCCTTGAAACAGATATTAAAAAGAGGCTGTTTGAAAGTGTTTATTTCCCTGAGGCATCCCAGGACCCTAAGCACTGTCAATGAACATGTCAGCTAGAAGACAAGTCCCTCAGATTCCTTGGCCATTATTTCAGTGGTCCATTAAACAGCGTTTAAAAAAGCAAGCTTGTAGAAGTGAATGCAAACTCTTTTCATTTCAAATTTGGAAGATTATTAATATATCCAAGAGGCATTGAGAGTATTTTCTCATCTACTTATCCCAGGTCAGATTGTTTTTTAATGTGACTGCTTTTAAAGGAGAGTTTACTTAATTGTTTTGAAATGGCTAGAGAAGTGTTCAAGTTTGGAGTGTGATCTGATGGAAAGTTTATGATGCTACAAGATACTTCACAGTAAATATGATTGAAAGGAAAAGTGTCTGCATTAACAGATATTCTCAGGGAAAACCAAAGTGGAAAAGGAGGTTTTTAACTACATGCAGAATCACAAGGAAAGAAGAGTAGAAGTGATGTTATCATTAGCCAGAAAGTAAAGTTGTTTTTTGTCTTTTATCTTTTTCTGGAAAGATAGTCCTCAAATTGGACATTATACAGTACATTTTTTTTTTCAGGACAGAAATATTTTCCTGAGGTGTAAAATTTCAGAGTACTAGAAATGAATAATGGACACCATAACTTGATTATCTCTCTGGATAGGGATGAGAAAATAGAATAAAGAATAGACTATCATACATGAAGCAAACTTTATGAACTCAAATGCCCAGACAGGAGGGTGGAGAGCATGGCTGTTATGCAGTATAAATTAAGCCATCTAGGTGTCCGAAAAATCATTTTTCCCAGTTTTTTTCCTCTTGAATCATGGTACCATACTATCACAGTTCTATGACTAAAGGTTATTCTGCCACATGGGTTAACATGGTTTAATAAATTGTTTCAAGTGACAGTGTAAGGAACTGATTTAGACCTATGTCTCAGAAAACATGTTTTAGTATTACTGATGGATTCACCTAGCAACGTAATTTCTGGTAAAAATAATACACATTTAAAATTGGGTGATGCAAAGTAGCATCAGAAGACATATTAACACTCACACCTACAGTGATAAGTACTAGGTACTACCCTGTAGGAGACCGTTATGCGTGGTGTGGGCCCAGCTCCCATTCAGAGATGCACAGGACCCACGCCCACAGATAGGTTCTCCCGTGGGGAATCAGGCCTGCAATGTGCCTAGGCTGCTTTGGGACTTGCTTTTGCTAAAACTCCCTCACCCTGAATTGGGACAGCAAGTGTTTACTGTAACTTCCTAAAATCCATGCTAAAACTCCCTAGTATGGAGTGTAACCAGTTTGACCACTCTTCCCTTTTTCATTTGCAAATATCCTTCTTCTGTGGTGTGATTATCCTTTGTTGTTGATAAAAGGTAACCACCTAAAGTGAACCTGTGCATAGTAAATGAGGACCATAATCTAATGTGCAGAGAAACCCAATAAAGGCTGGTCACAACAAGGGCCAAGACTTTTGCTCCCCTTGAGAGAAAAGCCATACTGTCCCTTTTCCTTCACCGGACTCGGTAGTCCGTGTGAATGTCTCATTTCATCCATAATGATGTGGACACTGTGGGCCAGTGTCTGCATCACTATCCATATTTTAGATATTGTCCAATTGAATGAATCAAAGATGTTGTTTATTTTTTTTTTATTTTCAGTGAAGGTGGACATCATTTCTCCTCTGAAATTAGCAGTTTGTAAGACTTAAGAAAATATAGTGACCACTAAGAACCAATCTTCACTCAGCTTCTGTGATAGGGTTACTAAATTGCAAAATCAAGAAAATGTGAACAATGTTTCTAAGAATATAACAATTTTAGAGAATCTATGTTGAATTTAATAATAATGGTGTGTGGGGAAGGCTGAGATGGTGGGCTGGGAAGGGAGTAAAAGAAAACTGTATAAGAACAATTAAAATTAAAAAAATAAATTAAAAAAACAATAATGGTGTGTGATTTGAATGATTATGTATTTCACTGAATAGGCAGCTGCTGGCAAAAAGCAAAATACCCAATGTCACAGTGATTACAGGAGCTAAGCAAAACAGCAATGTTGGTAATTTGGCATTTATTTTGCACAGTACCAAAAAACAATGTTCAATGTTTATCTTAAAATATTGGAAATAATTTTTACATTTTCAATATAAAAAGTGAGCATAAAATATATAACAATAGGTATTATCCTTCAGAATAATTTTATAGATTATTAAAATTATTTTTAAATGAAACTAAACACATCTTAAGCAGACACAATTTAAACATACAAATTGAAAAAATAGATATTATTTAACCATATTTTAAAACTCTTTCAATACATAAAATGTATTTATGGTATCATCATTTAGTACTTTTGTGTAGATTTTTCATGCTATCAATAAACTCTTTCTAAGTCTGTTAATTGCCTGGGGAATATAAAGAGATACTTACAAGTTCACTGCAAATAGTTTGTTCTGACTACTTCATCTTCAAATAATCCCATCTCTTATTTGATGACATTGAGAAATGTTTTTGAAGCAGCCTCCTGTGTTTTGGGGTGTGGGTCAGGGAGGCATATGGAGCTGTAGATTTGGTGTCAAAGAAACTATTTCTGGCTTGTCTCAATCTTCTGTAGTGTCATGATGTATATATGAAAATTCTGATTTGGAGTTACCTGTATCATTTTTGAGATTGCCGTATTTGTGTGCCACTTATTTAGAAAGTTATTGAAACATGGCTAAAACTGTACTTGGCACATAACCTTTGCTTATTGTTGTTTCTTTGCTCTTCTTGAGGATTTTGTGCTACAGAATAGCTCTTCTACTAAAAAGAAAATAATGCAGAGTACAAATCCCTGAGAATGTCTACCAAGACATAAATCGCCAGGTATTAAAAATAAAAAAAGAATGTTTTACACCTACTATTATCTGCAAATATCTTCAGCACTTTTAAATAGCTGGCTTCTGTATTGGTGGATGGGTTTAACACTGAACGGTGCTCTTAATTGTTGTGGTACATAATACTTTTTTCAGTTCTGATGACATTAAAAGAAAATCTGGCTTCTTTTGCTTTTTTTACTTTTAATATTTTTATTAATTTTCATTATTTTTCAAGTACCGCTATCTCCATTTCCCCACTGCCACTTCCCCCACCCCAGCCATCCCCGCTCCCTACCCTTGATCCTGCCCTGTTGTGGTTTTGTCCGTGTGTCCTTTACACATGTTCCTGAAAATCTGGCTTTCATATAAGGACATTGAAATCTGCTACAGTTGTGATGACCCAACATGGGAAAACAAACAAAAATATGTTTAATATTTCTGAATTGAATGAAGTATAAACCTTCTAGGCTAGACTTTAAATCTCAAATCAATGAGAAACAGGATTAAGTTTAGATGTAAATAATCCAGTACTTTAAAAAAAATCAGTTTTAAGAGTGCATAATGGTATCAGCAATTGACGTTAAAAAGATTGAGGAAACTACATAGGGATAAAACTAATCCAACAGCTATTTATTTATTAAAATATCATGGCCAATTGCAGAGTACAGAATCCCATTTTATTCTTTATTGATCAGTTTATACTACCTTTGTTTTTATTGTCATTCCTGATACCTGAATACACCAGACTGGTAACTTCCTAGACAGCCAGTCTATAAGAGGTGTTAAAAATCTATTCTTTGGAAATAGCCAGAAATATGGTTCTAGTTAACTCTGGTTTGCACCAGCAACTGCTAACATAACTGTCAAAAAAGAAAATGATCCAGGGCCAGAGCATGTAAGAAATCTCTTATTTGAATCTGAATGTGTGACAGAAAAAATAAAGTTATTTATAACCTCCTATTGCTTTCTGAGACTGGCGAGTTGTACTAACTATAGGGTCTTTTGTTTGTTGAGCATTCACACACGAGATTGCCATCTTCATCCTAATGGTCTCTGGCACTCTGAAAAACAGAAGTGGGCAAGGAATGTAGGGTGTTGGAGATTGAAGCAAGACAGAACTAAGTTACTTTGACTAAAAAATGGAGAGGGATTTGAGAGGTAGGAGGCATGAATGAAAAATCAGAGTTCGAGGAAAAAAAAGAGGCAATAGCTAAGGAAGTTGGGTAAATTTAGGGCACCGAGAGAAAAGCTGCTGTCAGCAAGGCCAAGAGAAGGCTTGTCAAATTGGGAAACTGCAAGGAAAATGCTGTGATGTGTCCGGCTTATATTCTCTCTTTCATTCCAGCAAATATATCTTTAGAAAAGTAAACATGGCTCTTGGCTGAGTAGAAGTCATTTTGGGGAGAGCCCAAGGAAAAGGCCAAGGGGGCAACTGATGTGTTATTTTCAAATATCAAGAAAAGTATATACAATTTATATTAGATTATAAGTCTTTCTGTTTCACTAAACACATGTTGACCAATACTTAAAAGAATCAGTTGGATGACAAATAACAGATGCACCTGGAGTAACTGGTTCTGATGGTCACCCGGCAATAGGTAGAATATTGACAACCTAGAACACTCTCAAAAGAGGCCTGCCCCAGTAGTAGAGAGTCATGACAGGTGAGGAAAAATTGAAGTGGAACACCTCCAGGTGTGAAATTAAGGGAAGGACAGGGTCCAGGTGGGCTCTCTGTCACCCTGTCTTGCTGTACAGGGCAGAACTGGGACAAATAGATGTTAGTAGTAGGAAAGTTAGATTGGTTTTAATATAAGAAAAAACTTGCTAACAGCTGGACCCAGCTAAAAATAAAAGGAGCTAGGAAGTTTGCTGAAATCATTCAAGTACCTACTGTGTATTAATTTGTTGATGGATCTATTGGACTTATCTGGACCACATAGCCTCATAGTACAGTTCGAATTCCATGACTATACCTTTAGGTGTCCTTTCATCAAGCAGTGAATTCGATCAATCCCTTCAAATTGTGGTTCAACTTGGAGAAAGCATATCATGTTTCATTGCACATAACATATCCATAACATGAACATATCATGTTCTAATCATAAACAAAAAGTCGGTTCTCACTTTCAGCCATTTATCTTAGCATCATCTTGATAATCATACATCTCCAAAATTTAGTTCACTGATTACACAATCTGAACCATAATTCACAAGTGTAAGTGAAGTATGATTTGAGTAACCATCGACTAGCATAACTCAGAGAAAAGAACAAAACATCTTATTTTGAAACAGAACAATCAGTTTATTCTTAGAAATATATATGAGGGAAAAAACTGTCTAAAAACTGAAAATAAGCGATAAAGGGGAGGGAAGAATAAGAGGCAAAGGCAGAAAGGAAGAGAACAGGGCAGGATCAAGTGTATATACGTGTGTGTTCAATTTCCTATCCCATTGCCTTTCAACAGGAGGACTGGAAGAACAGTGGGGAAAAAAGGGTTTATTTTTTAAACATGTACAATTATGGAGAAAAGGCCACGGCATGCCAAAATGTTGAAAAAAAGCAGCCCCTGAACTCTGGCTGGAAGGATTATGAAACTCCAAAAATATACTAGACTGTGAGAACCACCACCTACATTTGCAATGTTTTACAAGGTAAAAATGTCACAGTGCATAAAAATAGTTTTTTTCACCCCAGTGGACTGGTGGTTGGTGGTTTAACTTGAGAACCAGATCGCTGTGGTAGTTTGAGTAGCGTGAATATTCATTCAGAGCATGGAAATCGAATGAAAAATGGCTTTCATCAGACTTTCCTCGTGTCCAAGGAACATATATAGTCTTCTGTTTCCCTCAAAGTCTTTTTAGGGAGAAAAAAAGAAGTATCTTGGTTTTCAGAAATGCTTGTAATCAGTCCTCTCAAATCCAAACTGCCTGTGTCAGTTTTTGTCATGATTACATGAAGGTCTTGTGTGTGTGTGTGTGTGTGTGTGTGTGTGTGTGTGTGTACTTTGAACTAAGCTGGCTAGAAAAAGTAAAATGTAAAACAATGCCACACAACTCCTTAAGAATAGGCTGATTCCTAAAGATACTCTGTGAAACGTGAACAGGCTTACTTTAAAGCGTGTAGGTTTTCCGTGCGCAGCACAGTAGCGCTCTGTTGAAAAGCTCCCAGCTTTGATCACTTATCCACAAACAAAAGGGGCTCTCTTCCAACCTCCTCGTGCTCTCTGTTCAGAGCACTGGCGTTTTCTCTGGTGGATCTTCTGCTTCACAGTCCTGGGGCATTAGTAAACACCAAAGGTGTCCCAAACATATGGCTAACCACAAGGTTTCCATGTGGGGTCTGGCTTTGAATGGATCTGATGATTACACATTTCAAATAGAAACCCATCTGGTGATTCCCTGAGCCTAGCAGGTCTCCATTTGGCTCTAAATGATCTGGGAGTGGATTTTCCTGTTTGAGTATTACCAATTTCTATAATGGCCCAGCTTCTGTTCCCGTGACCCTTTGGTCACCTCCACATCCTGGGGATCAAACTGCAGTGATAGTTCTTTCCTTCGTTCAGGAGCTGCAGGAGCCCAGTGAGGCCAGGTGGGCCCATGGACCCAGGTGAAAATAACCCAGTGGTGGAAAGAGAAACATTTCTAAACAGGCTCATATGTTTAATTCACCACTGAAGGTTTTTATTTCCTCCTTCAACCTTTTTTTTTTTAACTTGTGGTTTTCCTTTTAACCCTGACGTTGATTCACATAATAACAAAATTATTGATAATGGAGAGTTGAAGGACTCACTTTTTATTTTGCATGTTATCAGAGCAAAAGCTAGGAAACTCTTTGATGTCTTTAAAACATCTGGGGTAGCACAAATGTTTCCATACAGTGTAACTTGGTAACAAGTTATCTTTCTTTACCCACCCCCTCCTTTTTTTTTTCTCACTTTGTCTTTGAAGATACCATTCTTTCTTCCCTTTCTTCCAGGAATACTCTTCTATTCCTTTTTTTGCTAAGTTCCTTGGAAAAGTCTATCAAAACAGATGCTCTAAGTTGACTGTGTCCCTTTTATGTGTTCTCATAGACCCTTGTCCTTTGAATGTATAGCTCCTATTACAATTATAATTAAGTAATTAAGTGGGTAATAATGAAGCAGGGGTTATCTGTTTGATATTTCTCTTCTCCATTAGACAGCACTCAGTAGGCTAGCATGATGTCAGTTTTGTTTCATGTGTATCAGTGGTGAGCAGACTACCTGGCTGATGGTGCAGCTATTCAATAGATATTTGTTGGCTTAAAAGAAAGATATGAATGGATGAATGAATAAAAAAAACTTCAGCAAAATTTTCTTCAACTTTCTAGATTATGACAAGGCAGCTTTTTAAAGTGATGTTTTGTGTCAATTTGATAAACCTTCTGCACTTAACAAAACTGGGTTGAGCAACTACATATATGATAAAGAGACGTGAGGTTTTGTTTTTCTTCAAGTTCCTTCTTTCCCCCACAGATCATACTCAGCGTGTCCAGGTTAGTCTTTACCTTTTACTTTGGTAGCTCTGAGGAAGCAGGACAAAGGGGAAAATGAAAGGAGAACAGTGTCGGTCAGAAGATGATCCTCAGGGCTAGAAGTGAGTGGGAAGTGAGTAGAGGTGGCTTTCAAGGTTGAACATCCAGGTTTGGCTTTAAAGATGCTGAAATTGGTTGAAGTTGTTAGGGAGGAAATTTGTTTCTTCTACTCTGCTAGGTTCTTTGGCTGGTCTAAAGATCAAACTAGTATAAAACAGATTAACAGGAGAAAAGCGAATTTAATCATATGAGGTCTGTCCACAAAAAGTCCAGCCATTCTTAATCTAATGAGAATGGTTTGCCCAATATTGATGTAACCTGGCAGCAAAGGAGAGTGGACTGGAATGCATATGTGTGAACAATGACGACATCACTATACTAGTTAGTGGGGCAATTTCAGTGAGCATGTGTACTGTGTGGTCATCACATTCAAAATAACCGAGCAAATAGAGCAACAAATCTGCATTAAATTTTGTGTTAAGCTTGAGCATTCCTCCATGGAAACCATTCAGGTGATTCAGAAGGTTGCAGTTATGGGCAACTGGTGATTGGCAGCTTCATCGCAACAATATGCACACTCATGCATTATGTCTCATGCAGAGTTTTTTGGTGAAACATCAAATCACCCAGGTGATTCAGCCCCACTACAACCCAAATTTGTTACCCTGTGACTTCTGGCTTTTCCTAAAAGTAAAATCACCCCTAAAAGGAAAGAGATTTCAGATCATCGATAAGATTCAGGAAAATATGACAGAGGAGCTGATGGTGATTGGGGGAATGGTGTGAGGTCCTAAGGTGCCTACTTTGAAGGGGCCTGAGGTGTCATTGTCTTATGTACAATGTTTCTTGTATCTTGTATCTTCTTCAGTAAATGTCTCTGTTTTTCATATTACATGGCTGGATAGCTTCTGGACAGGCCTAGTGTATGTGGTGGGGTGGGAAGCTCACCCATAAGAATATGAGACTCAGACAGGACAGGTCAGACAGCTGAGGCTTATATGCTCCCCTGTGCTAAGTAACATCATAGGGACCTGGGGCTTCTAAGGTGACAAGGTAGTTCATCTAAGGGCAGAGGTTTAGTAATAGGATGCTTATTCTACAATAAGATCAGTCATTCAGATAAATAGAAAAATTATATGAAAATCATTTCTGGTAAAATCTCCTTTTCTGGGTCAGGTCCCCTATCTAAATTCTATTAGGTAGCTAAAGGTGAAGGAAAAATTTTCTTCAGTCTGCAGGGTCTTGATTGCCTTCAGTTCAAAATAATCTATCTGCCATTGTGGCACATTTTTTGAGAGGGTCATTCTGAGCCCTTTCAAAGTAGAATATTTTTATAATGTATTTTATTGATTATGCTATTACAGTTGTCCCATTCCCCCCTTTTACTCCTCTTCACCCTGCACACCCTCTCCCAATTGCATCACCCCCCTTTACTTTTAGAGAAAGGGTAAGGAAGGGAGAAAGAGAGGGAGAGAAACATCAATGTGTGGTTGCCTCTCTTGTGTCCCCCACTGGGGACGTGGCCCACAACCCAGGCATGTGCCCTTCTGAGAATCGAACTGACAACCTTTTTGTTCACAGCCTGTGCTCAATCCACTGAGCTACACCAGCCAGGGCTGCATACCCCCCGTTACTTCATGTCCATAGGTAGTACATATAAGTTCTTTGGCTTCTATAATTCCTATACTATTCTTTATTTTCAACAAACATCTCTGTGGAGGATTGTCCCTTTCTCCAAGGCTTTCTATTTAACTTTACACTTCCAGTGTTTGCCTGGGTACCTTCCTAAAAAAAACAAAACAAAACAAACAAACAAACAAAAAAAAAAAACAGTTCAACCTCTGGGTTATTGTTCCCTCCTTCAACATATTTTCGCAGTCCTGTCTAGTGTGGCTCAGTGGATTGACTGCCAGCTTGTGAACCAAAGGGTCATGTTTCTCCCCCTCTCTTTCCCCCTCCCTTCCCCTCACTCTAAAAATAATTAAATAAAGTTTTAAAAATATATCTTTGCTATATGTCTGAATACCAAGGGGCCTACTCTTTCTAGAGGACATAATGAAAATAATTTAGGTTGTATAACCCCAGCATCTGGATTTCAGTCTTTGCTTGTCTATACGAGAGCTGCCATCCTAGCCTACTAAGAGTGTTGTCTAATGGAGAAGACAAATACTAATCAGACAATCTCTGCTTCATTAATACATACAGGGGTCTATGAGAACACATAAAAGGGACACAGTCAGCTCTAAAGCATCTGTTTTGGGGTATGTGTGTGTATGTATATGTGTGTGTGTGTGTGTGTGCTGGGGAGAGAGAGAGAAGAGGTATTGAAGTACTTCATAAATCTCTATACAAATCTTTTCCTCTTCCTCCTTCTGTTAACTCACTTGGCAACGAAATAATCCCTAAAATATTTCTGTATGGCCATATTTTATGCCATCCACAATCTTCTACAGGCAAAGCTTTAAAGCCAAGTTATTTTTAACAATGAAACAATAAGTATTTTTTACTAAGTGCTTGCTGTAACTAGGTGAATTAACTGGTATTAATTAAATCTAAATAACTATTTTCTATTATATGGATTTAGAAACACACTCAATGGTCATGTGGCTACATTTCAAATCCATATCTGAGTTTTGTTTTTCTTTTTTTATTGATGCTTGAATACAGTCGTCTCTGTGTTCACACCACCACTTTCTCCTGACCTACCCATGCCCACCTCCCACCCTTAATCCAACTCCCCTTGGCTCCATCCGTGGGTCCCTCATTCATATTAATTTACGACCCTTTCCCTTCTTTCCCACATTATTTCCCTTCCCCCTCCCCTCCAGTTACTGTCAATTTGTTGTCAATTTCAATGTCTCTGGCTATATTTTGCTTGCCAGTTTGTTTTGTTAATTAGGTTCCACATATAGGTGAGATCATATGGTATTTGTAACACTATCTTCTTAAATTTATATCTAAAATGAAAGTTCACTATTTTTAAAGAAATTCATTAAATTGGTAAGGATTTTAGACAGTTAAGAATCTTGTTGGGAAGTATTAAAAGACATTGCAGTCTTATAGACAGGCTTCCAAAAAATTTTTAAGTTTAGACCCATATTTAAAAAGCTGTACATATAAACAAAATTCACATATAATTTCATGGGTTCTTATGAACTACCTTAAACCAATCCATGGACTGTTGGCTTAATAGCCCATGCGTTAAGGTATTATGAGCCCATGACACACAGCTCCTTTGCAGTACGCAGCTAGCTGGGGCTCCCAGGTCAGACAAAAGATCCTAATGTGGCTCATGTGCAGCTGAACCAGGATTTCTCATCAGCAGCACTGTGGACGTACTAAGACTGCGTAATTCTTTTTAAGTTGCTTCTCTCCAGTACATCATAGGTTACCAGGATCCATGTCCCCTCCACCTACTAGATGCCAGTAATTGCTGCCCCTCACTTGTGAAACTACAAGTATCTCCAGAATTGCTTAATGTCCCCTGGGGGGAATCTCACCCATTGAAAACCACTGGGTGTCAAGGTGATCAGACATCTTCCACCATGGATGTTTGGAGTTTCTGGATTTGTGAGTGTGTGCGCTTTTTGAGCCCTTAAGGCTTGTCTTGTCAGAGGTATGGGTTCTGGACAGCTGCCAAGCTGATTAGTTTTGTTTCCCTCTCCAGCGGCAGAATAGGTATGGAAAAGTGGGAGGTTGGGCGCATCTTGCTCACAGATGCTTCCAGCTTACATTTCACCAATTAGAGATTTATTTTAGTCAACAAATTCTCTTTTAGAATGTAAACTTTCACCAAGTGAAGATAAAACTGTATTTTTATATAATTGTGATTTTCCTAATTAGGCCTTGATGAAAAAAATATTGTCTTTGAAAGTACTAGGCTTTGATTCAAGTCATGGAGGAAAAGTTAGGAGCATTGTATTCTAGAATCTAAGTTCATTGGATGTCTGCAGAGATGGGGTCTGGGAGGTCACTGTGCTAAACATGACTTATTTTGCACTTGTGGGTAGTGTCCTTCCTGAAGAAATGACCGACAGGAAAAGAGCTGTGATTAGTTCCACTGTCTTCTTCCCTCTTCCCTGCACCTCCCAGTTTTCTTTTTCTTCAAAGTACAGAACGGGGTGTGAGGAAGCCATAAACAGAAATGTGTAGTAGAAATAACTGTACAGGTTACATGAACTAATCTTGTTTACTATTCACCTCAACCTCTTAAGTGAAATTTCATAGCTGGTATTATTAAGTCTCAGAGATATTAAAGAACCTGTATAATTTCAAACATTAATTGTTAGAATAAAGATTTGCATTGAGGTCTGATTCCATAGCTCTTGCTTTTGCCCTTGTATTCCTTTTCTTTCCTTTCCCATTCTTCTTCCTTCCTCCATCTCCTCCTTTCCTCTTCCATCTTTTCATCCTCCTTCTTTTTTTTATTCCTTCCCTGATAATATTCTCAAAGGTAATGTTTGGAAAATAACCACATTAATTTATATGTAAAGTATAAAGTGTAATAAATTTCTATGAAACCCTATTCAATATTTAAGGAATGACTAAGGTAATTGCAGCTACTTCTGTAATCTTCCCTTTTCCAACTTATTCCTCTAGAGAGAGGTACCATTATTTTAATTTAGTGTTTATCATTGCCTTGCTTTAAAAATGCAGTATATATTTATATTATATATCATATAATGTATTTATATAATACATATTTTATACAATATATAAATATATTGTATATATACTATAACATATGAATATATATTCATAAATATATATTCACATATATATATAATCCAAAACAACTAGAAATCTTGGGCAGAATTCATTTAAACACATGAGTGTGGTAAATAGAATTGCCAATTCTCTATATGTAAAATTTGCTAAGTCCTGAATAAAGTTCTCATCCCAGGCAATGATGAGAAAGGGACACACAACATGATACCATTTTTTGAAAAAAGTTCACAACCAGGAAAGCTCAGTAATATGTTTGTAGGCATCATCAAGCTTTATCATGCAGATAAGGGTCATTCACTATTACTGCTCTAAAATATACTATCCTTCTAATATGCCATATTTATTTATTCATTCTTCCTATCAATGGATAATTATGTTCTTTCCAGCTTTTTTTCTATGATGAATAATGCTGCTATGAACATTTGTGTACATTTTTCTTGGTTCAAGATGTATACCCCCAAGTGTATACCTTCTGGCGTACAAGGCATACATCTGGAAGTATCAGTGCTGGGTTGCAAAGATTAAGAATGTACGGCTCTACAGGAATCCGCCAAAGCGCTTTCCAGGAGGATTTTTCTCAATTTATATTCCCACCAAGAATATCTAAGACTATATTGATGTACATCCTCTGTTACAGTTAGTATTGTAGACACTTCGCCAATCTAGGAATGCAAGGTAGCATCTCATTGTGCTCTTAGTTTGGATTTTTCTGATTACTAATGAAGTTGAGCATCTTTCCATATATTTATTTGATATTTGAGTTTCCTTTTCTATGAAATGACTGCCCATATTTTTGGACATTACCTGTTCTATTTTCATTCTTATTGATTTGGAGGCATTTTAAGAAATAGTTTGGATTACTATATACCTTGCCCAGTAACACTATGGAACTATGGCTTGTTTTAAGTAATGGCCATAGCTCCTGCTTTTTACATCTTACCTGCTCCAGAAAAGCAATACTTGCACTTAAATTTATCTTGTCTAATCTTTTTCTCTATCCTTAGCAATTACAAAGTACCAATTAGTGTATTCCTTTATTTCTGGGCTTTTCTAACTGTCACTGGTGCTCAGCTATAATCTAAAGGAGGTATAGAAACTATTTCACTTTTCCAAAGAGTTGGAAATAAAGATGTGCTGGAAATGTGTGCATTTCAGGGAAATCAAAATAAGGGGTGGGACCAGTGCCTGGGTTTATATAGCCATATGGCAGCAACTGGGTGATTAACTTTTGGAGACCAGACCAGACCAAATGTGTGAGGTAGAAATTGGTCTCTTTTGTAGAAGGAGACTTACAGTAGGTAAATTGTTTGCATCTCCCCTTCTTATAACTTCTTATTTCAGACACTGAGTCAACTGATTTTGTCTCCTTCAAATATATGTTTGTCTCCCTCTACAGTGCTGGAATTCTAATAGTTCAAAACTAATTACAGTTAGCAAACAAAACCCCTAGGTGACCAGTTCTTGTGACCTCTGCTTACTAACTTCTAAGTGCCAAGTCGGAGAAAAATAGTCTGTTTAAATTAACAGGATCTTGATTTGGTGCTTGGAGAATGCCACTTAACTGAAATTTCACTGAAATGTGTGAGTGGCTTCTGGGATGCAAACAGGAGCAACGTTCATAATCCCACCCAGACAAAACTTGGGCTATGGCTATTATTTCCTGAAGGAGTAGAGGCACCTGTGTCTTCACTGAATTTTTTTTTTTTAAAGCAGCTATCTGTTGTGTCCAACTATTCCTGTTTTTCTTCAGATTGAGCTAGGAATACTTTAATTGCCTGGGTAAAAGAAATGTCAAATATAGTCATTTACATCTCTGTTCAACATCTATCTAATAGTCATGAAGTACAATAATGATTTCAGTTATTGTTAAATATGTATGGAATTATCTTGTTTCATTTGAGCATGGTATTAATATGTGAGCAGTATAGTTGACCTTTAATTAACCAGGCAGTATAGGTGAATGATCATAGGTACAGGCAATCCAGCAAAGAAAAAAACAAAAAAAAAATGATTTTGAGAAAAAAATGTTAAAATGTTTAAAAGAGCTGGATTCAAATCTGGACTCTTAACAATCTTTATGTCCAGTTAGCTTCATGACTAGGGCAACTTAATTCTTTCAAGCTTCCATTCAATATATTTAAAATGAATCTCACATGTAACTCTCAGGGGTGCTGTGAGGATGAGGGAGATTTGTGTGTAAAACCTGCCACCAAATAGATACTCCAAATGATAATTATAATTTACTTGTTATTGGTTTCCTTAGTTTTATCAACAATATTTAGTTTTTTAAAGGTTTTTTTCTACATTAAATAAAGCTATAACCATCTAATCTTTTCTGTGCCGATTACGCAAATGAGGCAATTTTCAAGTGAGACTGTTTTAAAGCTAAGATGGATGGGATAATTCTCTAAAATACAAAGTAAATTTTTTTCTCTTTTACTAATCTCTGTGGGAAACAATTACTGAGAATGTTTGCTGAAGAAGAAGAAAGCAGTTTTAAGTAGATTCTTTAAGGTTTACAGAAATGACTGATGATTGTTTAATTGCCAAATATTAGATAATTAGTTAAAATATAATGCAATCAATCATTTAACCAACATTTACTGAAACGCTACAGAAAGACCATGGGCTTTGGAATCACATAGGACTGGGTTAGAATCCTGACTTTGTTATTTCCTATTTTTTCAAACTTGAACATATTATTTCACCCCTTGAATCACATTTTTTATGTCTGTGACATGGAAGATGTTGAAAATGTTTAAAATAATGCATGTGAAATTTATAGTACAAAACTTGGAAGAATGTAGGCTTTCCACATAGAATAGTTGCCATGATAGTATTGATAGTGATAATTGGATAAATGTGAAGGCATAATAGTAGGAGAAAGATAAATAAAATATGACAGTTTTCCTTAAGCAATTCAAGATATTATTCCAGCAAAGAAATAATTAAAGTACAATTGGACATCTGATAGGATGTCAATGTATCTAAGTGCAGAATGCTATAAAATACAGAGGATTAAGTTAAGAACAAAGAATCAGTTGTAGAAAAATGGTAATTTGATTGATATAAAGTAAGGAAGGATGCTATTGGTAGTGGAATTGCATTTTTAGAGACAGTGGTGCAAGAAATAATAAGTATAGGGAACAGTGAGTCATTTAACATGGCTTAGCAAATGCTAGAATTTTACATCTCAGAATGTAGCACATGTAACATTACCTGGAAAAATTCTTAAGCATGCAGTTTTGTGGGCATTTTCTCAGAGAACTATGGTTCAATACTTGTGTGGAGTAGTCCCAGATCTACATTTTTGTAAAAATATGCTCTCGAAGGTTTTGTATAGATAGTTTTCTGATGACCCTTTTAAACAGAAGGACCTATCAAGATGTGAAGTACGAATTGGAGACATTTGAGTCAGAAATTCAAATTAGAACATTATTAGTAGTGCACCAATGATAGAGAATCTGACTGTGGTAGAGAAAATAATTTGCGAGATATTATGAGCATAAAATATAATAAAACTTAATGACATATTAAACATAGAAAGGGAGGGAGAATCCAGCTTTGAGAAAAAACTTTTCATTCTGTGAAACTACCATTCTCAAACAAATGGGGTCCTGATCCTGATTATCCATTGATTCACTACAGTCTTCTAAATGAACGTTTACATTATTTGGTCCAATGTGAAAAACCAATTGTTTGGAATTTCAACAATCAGAGGAACCATACTCATCGTTTTGCTTAATTTTATTTTCTTCTAATACATACAAGCATATTGAGGGCAACTTTGAGAAGTGAAAGTCTCCACGATTTATCCTTCTCTTCTCTTTATTTGTTGTTTTTAATGTAAGACTCCTCACGTATATTTCTTCTCTATCTCCCATTCTGTCCACTTTTAGGAAGACTTACAGTTACTACAGTGATGGATTCACACAGAAATGCTTTCACTAGGATTTCTTTCCTATGGGTCATTCCCTTTGAGCTGAAAATACAACTGCAAATGGTGATAAAGATTCCTTACCAATTCAAACCAAGGTTGGATGAATTTATAAAATCCTTTCCTGTAGGCTACCCAGATAAATTAGCTTTCTTCACATGATGTGGTAAGGACACAATGGACAAAAATGGTAAAAGAGGGTCTAGAGTTATTCTTTGTCAAAGGGGTGGAAATTTTGCCAGGCCTCTAGTGCCATTACCGAGTGCCATTGTCCAGTGCCATCACCTAGAACCTCCAGAGTTCTAGTGCCGTTACCACCAGAAACCATTATGGCCATGAAATGTATTAAAAATATACCAACCTTCCTAGGTAGGGAAGGGGAAATTGAAACAATAGCAAGCCATTTTATAAAAATAAAGGAAAAAACCTATCAGATAAGCACAAGTGAGCACTATTAATGCCATTTGAGTCCTGTGAAGAGGAGCATGGAAAATGCTTAGTTAGATGGTGCTGGTGGGAATGCAGACCATTACAACTATTTTGTAAAGTAATTCTTTACCATCTATTAAAATTTAAATATGGATCTATCTGTGAAATAACATTTCTGTTTTTAGGAATTTTTAGTAAAATACAAAATCACCAATATGGAAGACTATATGTATGAAAATATTTACATTACTGTTTCTAGTGGCTCACAGACTGGAAGCATATTGAGTGCCCATTGATGGGAGAATGGTTAAAAACTTAGAGTACATGTCCCCATAGTCAGCTATGAAAAGAAAGAGTGGGAGCTGTATGTATTGAATCAAGGGAATTTCCATGATATTCAATGAAAGAAACAAGATGTGGAGTTCCGGGTATAGAATGCTGTGATCTTCATAAGTAAGGTTTGGGAAGACAACTACTAAGCTCTCATGACTGTCCTTACTTGAAAGTGGTGAGATTGAGTGTGTGTGTGTACTATTAGTATTTTTATGCAACTATACATTGCTAACTTTATTTTTATTTTAAAACATTTTATTTATTTATTTTTAGAGAGAGGGTAGGGGAAGGAGAAAGAGAGGGAAAGAAACATCGATGTGTGGTTGCATCTCACACACTCCCAACCGGGGACCCAACTGGCAACCTAGGCATGTGCCCTGGCTGGGAATCAAACTGGTGACCCTTTGGTCTGCAGGCCATCACTCAGTCCATTGAACCACACCAGCCAGGGCTATAGTGCTAACTTTAATGAGAAAAAATGTAACATAGAGCATGGGTTTTGATAAGGAAGTTGGGACTTACTGATGATAACATTCAATAGAGTCAGCTTGTTACAGTTGACGTAAATGCAAAATGAAGAGTCAACTTCTCATATCAAAGATTGGCAGTTTTATTTTAGCATGAAGAAGATATTTGATGCGAAGAGCTAGAAATACATTTTTGATCAGTTTTTGCAATATCTATTTTTTCCTTAAAATTAAAGTCTTTCTTACAAAAACAGAGCCGAAATTTTTAACAGAAATTCCAGGAAACCAGAAGCCTCTGGGTAATGGATGAGTCACAGGGAAGGAATCTATTACTATCTAGACAAAGCTTTTCTCTAAAAACATAACAGGGCAATAGGTCATGGGCAGTCGATTACTTTGTTTGTAATGACATAAGTAAATATTAACAGGAGTACTTGCTTCAGAATAACTGATGACTAGTTAAAAGGAAATAATTATAAATGTATTATTCAGACTTTTAAGGGGTTGATTTTACCCTGCCCTTTTATTCTTCTTTCAACCACTCCTTTTTCAGAACTTCAGAGAAAATTTTCTGGGAAACCAAGAAAGTGAATGGCTTGCTAATGAGTTATTTTTACAACCAGAGAAGTGAATGTTACTATGAACTGAGAAATTCTCATTGTCATCATTTAATTTTATAATTAATGTCTAGATTAGAATTCTTTCTCATAAACTCCTGTTGATAAGAATTTAATCACATTAATTTTCTTGACCACCATGTCACAGTGTTTCATTTATCTATATATTTCATTCAGCACATAATTATGGATCACCATATTTCGAGATGTATTGGGAATGGAGAGCAAAATAGGGAAAGCCCCTGCCCTGGTGAAAATTGCCTTGTATTGAAGTGGTTATCCAACTGGTATATGTATTATCTGACACCTGCATTCAGACTCAAGGGCATGATTTCAGAATTTCTGCCCTCTATTAATTCACTTTATTCTGTTTGGCTGTTATTTTAGATTTTATACCATATTGGACATAGTATGTAATCCGGAATTTTCACATGTATTTGATAATGCCTTACTTAATCATTTTATTTGCCCATATTTAAAAAATTCTTTTCTATAATGAAGGAAAGGAAGCTTAGATGGGTTAAGTACCATTTATTTATTTAACCAGTCATGAAATAATGAATGCTTACAAATAATAATTCTAAGCAGACATTACAGCACAGTAGGGGAGAACAGAAAAGAACACCAGCCATTAAATGCTGTGGTGGAGGTAGAGCCAGCTTCATGGCTCCACAACCTGTGGGCCCTGTTCTCAGAAGACCCTGTGTGATGTTTAATGCTGTGCTCTCATTGTCTGGAAATTCTTAGTAATTTTATTTGTATATGTGTGCTTTTTATGTGAAGTGCATTGGAAAGATTGGTGTGCGTGTGAATGTAGTAGTAATGCACAAGTGCATGTCTGCTAGCATTCCTTGCCTCCTCATTCACATATAGTGATTGTGACACCCCGTGAACACAGAATTCCAGCGGGCTCATTATGCGTAAGAGCTCAACAAGGCTCAAAGGGTACAAGATAACTGTGTTCCATCCCGATTAAGTGAGGGTGTCTAGAATCCTGCAAAGTCAAAATTTTTGTTCAAACCAGAGCTAGCTTCAAACACAGAAAGAAGGCAGAGATGCTTTAGGAAACATAAATGGTGAAGGGAACAAAATAATATCTTTTTTCTCATGTTACTTCCCTGTATTAGGCAACTACTTATTTGAATATTTTGAGTCAGAAGTAAAGAGAAAGATAAGGCAACCATAGTTTCTTTTCCTATCAGTCCTTCCTGATCCATCAGTGAGATGGAGGTAGAGAATATTAGTAAAATTTGTGTATATTAAAAAGTGTAATAAAAATCTGAGATAGTTTGTGTGATGTTTTCATTGTTTTGTGAGGAGCAAAATACATAAAAATGCACAAGCCCTGAAATACAATGTGTAATTTTAGTAATTGAGTGTATAACTTAAATACTTCCATATTTTCCCTTAAAACTGGCCTAATACAATGTAAAGAAAAAATGTTAAAATTGACTTAATAATGTTTTAAACATTTATATTAAGATTAGAATGATATTAAGAGGCAAATAAGCACAAAAACAAGTCAAGAGAGAGAAAGACACTATGGAGTATAAGACAAAAGCTTTATATTTTTGCACTTTTAATGGCAATGCTTTCCTGTTGTTTTGAATAAGAAGTTGCACATATACTTAATTGTGCCCAACAAATAATATAATTAGACTTGGATAGAGGAATTACAAGGTTCAAATTCTCCTGATGACACTCAGCCAGAGGAGTAGAACTGGTGTTCAAGTCTAGGTCTAGCTAGTTTCAGGGCTTTTAAATACTCTAGTATATTATACCAAAGCTTAGAAATACTCTTGCATGATGATAGGGATGGATTAGAATAAGGAAGGAGAGAAGGAGGTGGGTCATCAATTATGAATGACGACGCCTATTTTATTTTCCTTCACAACCCTGGTACAATGCTAACATTAGACAAATGGCATTAGGAAATCTATTGACCTTTACTTTCAACACTTTCCATGTGCTTGTTGCAATTGACCATGTGGCAGGATGAAGATTTTTGTACATAAAACCACTTATTGTTTTCGAAACCACACTTTACAGGACATTTTCTCATTCTGTTTTCAAGTAAATCAGGATCTAAAAGGTGATTATGGTTTGTATTCTGGGTTGCTCATCTGTTAATAATTCATTATAATAATACATTGTTATTATTCCATAAATATTTATTTTTAGAAAAATAAATATATGAATAAATATTAGCAAAGGAAAACAGTGTATTTCAGCAATTTTATTTTCTTCACCTCCTGTTGAAGGAGAGCATTATAACCTTGATTTGTACTTGTTTGCTATTCCTTTGTCTATGCCATTAAGAGGGAAGATTCCTGGTGCCCCAGCCATAGCGTGGCATACACGAAGTAGACAGAGAGAAAACAATGGCTTGAACACAAAATACAGAATCTGGAATCTATATGAAAAGTCAGAGAAGGAAAGAATTTTATTCCAAATGTGACTTGAAGGAAAGTTAAAGTAGCCTGTAGTTTACTGAAGTGGGATTAAATCAGAATAGAGGGTTAATGTGTTATGGTTTTTTTTTCTTTAATAACTACAGCATTTTTATTTAATCTTCCCAATGGTAGCACACTGAAAAAGACAACAGCCCCCATATGGTCCTATATACCATCCTATAGCCTATATAGCAGAAGAATCACATGGGTGCACAAAATTAAGTTATTAAGGTACTGCAGCTTTTCAAGTCTGATTGCATTTTACTAGTTTTGATAAGCAGATGTATGTGATACAAATCTTGAACTACTCATGTTATTCCTAAGTTACTTTCATGTTGTTTTTAAAAAGAACTCATAATCATTCAGATAAAAAAGAAAAAATATAATTAGCAATGAAAATAGAAAATTTAAATAATTTATTTTATGTCTAGCACAATGGGCACATTTCAGAATGATTTGTCCAATGAATTAGAAAATGCCAAAACCCTGAAACTTTGTTTTTTAAGGGTGTTTATCTGATAGTTATACCAGATTGGTAAGTCGGAAGAAGCTGGAGATTTAACAATTTCTCACATGTTGTGCTCTAAATATGACAGAGAAGAATGGGCTTGTTGATAAAACAAGTGGATGAATTAGTAACTGCTTGAAGTATACTTTCATGAGTTTGATGAATACCTAAGTATCAACCATTTAGCTGATGTGGTGTGCCAAGGATGCTGTCTGTAGACACTGGTGATATGCTACTGAGTATTTCACATAGGACAGTTAAGGCAGGAAGAGGTCTCAACAGGCTAAAAGAATGGATTATAATTAAGGAGATAAACTCCTCTAGGCATAATTGTAATTTGGAGTCTTGGTTCAAAATATTTATTGTTAAGAAAAAAAAACATTCCACATTGTCATAACTGGTGGCTTTAGTGCATGTGAGTTTAATATGAGTCAATAGTTATTATGCCAGAAAAAATAATCCAGAGACTATATCAATAGAAGTAGAGAGCCTACAATGAAGGAATTATTCTAGATCAGAGAACAATGGTGCTGATTCCACTAGTCACATTACATGGGGAACATCATATAAAAAAACACATCAAATAAGCATTTGAAGAAAATGGGGATATTTTTTCTATAGAAAAATATTATGCATACTAGCTATTTAAAGGTATTGTGCATAGAAAAAAGATGAAATTTATTATTTTTGGTGACTCAAGTAACTATATGACTTCTAAAAGAAAGTCAGGGAGATACCACCTTTATAGCAATAGAAGGACCACATTAATGGGACTCTTAAAAAGCAGATTGGATGCTTTTCCAGGAAGTGAACGCACTTGCATGGGAAGTAAGAAGGTACTGGAAATTCAAGTTACCATTGAAAAAAATAGTTCTTTGCTGAGTGATATACTGAGTTAGATAACCTCTCAGCTTCATTCCAAGTTGTGACAGATTTCAAGAATCAAATTAAGACTGGGAATTAGGCACTGTGTAAGTGATGACTATGTGGCTAGTAAGGAACTATCTTTGCCATAATACAAGTTTTATTACCTAAATATCTCATTGGAATGTACTTTCATTTTTGCCTGCTGTGGCATCTATAGATTATTATTCATTGTCTACCATGTATTTTAACTATTGGATACTTATATGGGAATCATTTTACTAAACAGAATTCAAAATGAACATTTTTTTACAAAATAATTTAAATATATAGACAGATGTTACAGTGATGTTTAAACTGCTTCTTTTCTAGATTTTGAATTTATTATATCTCTTCTGTGTAGTTCTGACATCCTTTTACAACATAACATATAACATCAGATTAATATTTAAAGGTCTAAATATAATTAATTAGATTTTTTTGTAAAACAATAATAATAGGATGAAATGAGTTTTCCTGTTTTTTCTTTGTGTAGTTTGCCAGTGTGCTGCAATATTACATTCTGGGTTAAATGCTAAAGCTGACTGGATTTGATCTAAGCTCTTTTTTTTGTCATTTTCATCTCTTAAAAAAAACTCGCCAAACACATATGGTCAAAGATTAGACAGCTGAGTTTATCTGTTTTGTTCCAGCCTGTTTTGTACAGAAAGCTTTATGCTTTAAAAGTCAAATAGAGAGAGTAGAAAACAAAAATATAATTCATCTTAATGTAAATGTAATTTTGATTTGAAGTTTTCGCTATGAAAAACTATAAATCACAGACATTCAGTCAAATTGGATCAAATTATAAGGTAAACCCTAATTTTAAATGGGGATGCTACATTTATCCCTGCTAGAACTCATGTATCAGCTCTGGGCAGATATTTGAAGGTGGATACTGATCCAGAAACAAGAAAGCAAAGCAAGACAAACAGACACACCCAAAAAGAAAAGTTTATGAAAAGGAGTCTGCACTAGACTATAATTGCTTCTTCATAATTGTAAACCACAGTAGCCCATGTGCTCACCTGTGATTACTAAGTTTTATTTTTCTCAAACGATGAGTTATAAGAAACATCTATGCTAGACAGTTAACTCTTTTCAACAGAAGTAGGATATGGAAGCAGCTAGTGGAACGAAAGCATTTGGCCTGAGGCCTGGTGCTATTGGTAAACCACAATTTCTTGCACTGCCACTATAATTTAAATTAAGTAGAAGCCAGGCTTATAAACTCACGTTATGACCCAAACTTTATGGCCCTTTTATATCTCCTGGGTTCTGATTACAATGAAACTTTCTCCATCTGAAGCAATTTAATATAAACATTCCTTTGGCAGACTATAAAATGTGATTTTTCAGTCAACCTTTTATAGGTATGTTGGGTGCATATTGTATGCCCAGTTGGAAAAGGAAAAAAGAAGAAACAATGACAACGTAAGCATGGAAACATATGTGTTGTGCTCCTATAAAACAGATTTGCACATGAAAAAATACTGAGAGCTTTTCCTACTGCAATTTTTGTTCTTCTCTGCAGAAGGCAGATAAATGAACTTTTGGCTGAATATCTTAGTCTGTTAAAGAGCAACACTGAAAACTCAACAATTAGAAATTTTCTAGCACTCAAAGTCATTTTATATATTGTCTCCTTCCCAGCCCCAACAAAACTGTGTCTCTTTGCAAGTGGAAAATTCCTATTTAGCCTGTGATTCTAAATCTAAGCAATAACCCACGAACATTTAAGTTGAATAAAGAACAAGAAAATAGCAGTTTTCACCTCATAATTTTATTATAATAGGTAAGCTAAAAATAATGCCAGATGTTTTAAGAGACTTGTGCCCTTAAAAATATACTGGGAAAAAAAGAGTACTGAAAATAAGTTGTTAAAATACGGTGAAGAGACAGGTGCAGGATTTGAGCAGGGAGAATTTGGCTGGAAAGTACCGAATGAGTTCTACATTCACTGTGTAAACACCCACAAATACGCAGTCGCGATGAAATGATCAGAAATCTGCGACATTAAGTGGAATAGCTGGTTCGGTTTAAGAGTGGTGATATGATAATACCACCATCAGTTACAGACTTTCAAATGATGTTTCGAATGATTTGTAAAGGCTATGGAGAGAATGATGTTGCCAGTAAATTCAGCTTTCTCTCACCAACCTTCCCCTACTCTTTTCATAGATCAGAATGTAAGGAGATAGGTTGCATGTGTTAAAGATAATTACTCCAAAACTAAAATTGGGAGGCAAAGGCAACAATAACAGGTATCGGAGCACCTGTTTGAACCTCACTACTTGGGATATTTTTAAAGGGAGGAGTTAGTTATTACAGAAAAGAGAATAGTTTAAAAATGTGACATTTAATATCTAAACACAGGAAGCCACTAAGGTGATGCAAACTTCAGCTGGTAACAGATGAACAATGCATCCATGGCCCACAGCAAGAAAGGCTGACAGATGAAGTGCAGATACGTTGGTCTTCATTCTGAATTGTGTCTGCTATATATGTTCATAATCTCTTTGTTCCATTTGTCTTCTGCTGTAGCTGCACTGTCACTAATGGCCTTTCTACACGCTGAGTAGAGCAGCCTGCGTTCACAACTGAGCCCAGTGATGCTGAGCCCAAACCCCAGGGGATTAACTGAGAGCTCCTGCAGAGCAGCCTGTAGGAGAACGCTCCATTGTCACACCACTCAGGGCTGGGTTGTGGTGCCTCAACATCGCTAATATGCCGGCCTTATTCTGGCATTTGTAAATTTTAGTAGTACTTAAATAAAAATCATCTTTTTAATTGCTCTTAGGTAAAAAAAAAAAAAAGTGGCAAAATGCAGTTGGACTAGCTGCAATGAAAAGCTCATGACTAAGATTGAATGGCGACCATATTTAAGATCCTCTTTAATATTGTCACTTAAAAAACCAGCTTATACTCTAACCTTGTTGTTCTGTGATTTACTTGAGCTTCTTTCCTTAGTTTACCAAATTCTTCTATTTAATTATCTTATTCAACATCCCGTAACTACATATTAAAAATAAATCCTGATTTTCCAACTATATTACATATGTATTCTGGTATCTTTTTTAGTAAGAAACACCCAAGCTTTTACAGTTCTTTTGTTGAAAAATTCTCCAAATGCTACTAAGTCCAAGTTAATTATTCTTTGCTTTTTCCAGAAAAATAATTCTTAGGAAAAATTATAATTTTTCTCATAATGGTGCTCCTGAAAGTACTTTTCTACACTACTCCCAACTGATGCTTAATGTTCCGTTTCATGATGGAAAAATATGAATTGTTGCAATCCCATAAAATAATTAGGTTAAAATATCTACAGAACTGAAAACTGATTTACAAAAAAAAAAAGTTTACTTTTTCCATCTTCAAGTTACACAGAAAAGAAATACCTGAGCACCGGCATTCAATTCAGAAACAAAATGGAAAAGCAAAATAAAATTGGAAAAATAACATTCAATAGACTTTTTTTCCCCTCGTCGTATGTGTATGTTGTTGAAAGTACTACTTGGGGAACTGAGTAATTTCAAAAGTGTTTTCCAGAGGGAGAGACATTCTTTTGCCTTCAGGTTTGTACAACTACTTCAACTACTTTTAGTTTGTAGGTTACTGAAAAGTCACAGGCACTCAAATTCACAAAGGGATATGGGCTTCATGTGTGGCTATTACCTCTTGAAATTTAATCCAATTTGCACCAAATTAATGCCTTGAATGAGATTGTTGTATTTGAATGGCAGATGTCAGTAAAACAACATTGACAGTGGTAAGTATAGGACAAAAACTGTCTGAAAAAAAAAATGGCTGTCATAAGGAGGACAGCTGTAGTTCTGACCATCTTAAGACTATGGGACGTGATTCACAGAGTTCACTTGCCCTATTTTCACTCACATGGATGGACATTAGACGATATACAATCTAAGATTTTAAAGTGGCCCATATGATGATAACTTATAAGGTGTAAGGTAATATTTTAATTGGTAGGACTACTTTTTACATGATCCGTTTTCTTTTAAATGACACCTAAAAAGAAAGAGAAAAAAAAATAAGGAATTTAGGGAGCAATTCCTAGAGAAAGTTGTCTTCTGTAAGAGAGAGTAGGCTGTAATGGTGCCACATGCAGCCCACGGGCCACATGCAGCCCAGCTGGCTCTGAATATGGCCCAGGACAAAGTGGCAAATAGGTTTGAAGTCTTTTTTTGTGCTCATCAGTTTTCATCAGTGTCTGCATATTTACTGTGTGGTCCAAGACAAGTCTTCTTCTTCTAGTGTGGCCCGGAGATGCCAAAAGTTCGGATACCCCCGGATAGGATAAGTTCTTCCATGTTTCTTTTGTCATATTTACAGCATTTTTGTCAGTTGACTATATTTCTGCAATTTGTTTATAATGATTACAAAAATATTTAATGTTTTTATCTAGCAACAAAAGAAATATAAATTAATACTAGAAAATTGAGAATGAAGAAAATACATAGATGAATATCAATGACTGCTTATAAACAATATACACTTTTTAAATTTATTTTTATTGTATTTTTTCATTGCCATTGATCCCCCCATATCCCTCCACTCCACAATCACCGCATCCATGTTGTCCAAATCCATCGGTCCTTTTCCTTCGTCCTTCCACCCGGTAACCTCCCCCACAGCTGTTGGCCTTCTCTCTTTGTTGGTGTTTATAAATAAAAGTAGATTTAGACTTTGTTCACTTTATGTAAAGCATTTCACTAAAATTAAAATTAAAAGCTGTATTTTTTTTTCCTGAGGAATGATTTTAGTATGATACTATTTTTATTTCTAAGAGATAAAAATGTTAACATTTTGTGACAAAACTTCGCAGGGCTTTTTTCAGTGGTCAATTTTACACATAGGTAAGCACAAAAAATTATTTTATCATAGTATCATGGTGTTTATATGATGTTTTGTAACTTTTCAAAACAAATATTTTCTAAATATTTCTCCATGTTATTAAATACTTTTACAGCATAGCTTTTGGTATTTAGCCTTTTCTTGAATGCCATAATTTTTAAACAAATCTCTATTATTTCACAATTAGTTTTTATCTATGATAAATAACACTAAATTATATAATTATAACTAGATTCATAAAGATTTAAGCACATTTCAATAAACTCTTGAATTTTTAGGACCAGGAACACTTTAAATTGCATGGGTTATTGCTTGTTCTTTTAATACTAATTTACTGAGTATAAATTGACCTCAACTCTTTTCATCAGACATTTCTCCTTTGATAGTTTTCAATTGTTTGGACTATTTGACCATATATTTTTTAATATTGTTGAGTTAATTTTGAAAATTATTTATTATTCCAGAGAACTATTTCATTTAAAACTTATTAGTTTCTATTAGGAAATAAAATACTGTATTTTTTTTTAAAACTCTATGCCTGGACTCTTTTTCAATTTAAATTTTGTAATATTTAGCAACAATTTTTTCATTAGGTTTGGCAAAGTGGTATTTTGATTTTTAGTGGCTCTGGAAGAATGTAAAGAACAGTAATTGTTAACAAATAGCGGGGACTACATGGTACCTGTTTATAGTCGTGGAGGGTGACCAACGCTAGGGGTTATCAAGTTGATTCTGATCGGAACGATCACCGAGGTCCTCCACTAAGAGACGCAGAGGAGATAGATGGCTACGCCTGGGGTCTCAGCTCATGTCATCCATCTGTGGGGGGATGGAATCGACTTTTATCATATACTTAATATGCTTGGGAAGGATAAAAATTGGGTTGTTGTGCTGTTACTATATATGTTACTGAGAATTTTAATAACAGATCCTAACCAGGAATTTAATAAGGCCTTGACTAATTGTGAATTTAGCTTAGCTAATTAATTAATTAACTTAAACATTTTTTGAGTATCTCCTATATACTAAGTACTGAGGTATTTATTAGGAACATTAAAGTAAGGGAAAGGTGATCTTTCTGTTCAAGGAGTTTATAGACTAAAGAAGAGGATAGGTGTAGATATTTACAATGCAATGTGAAACAAGTCACAATTGGAATGTAAACAAAATGATACGGAAGCATAAAAAATATTCTTCTTCTTAGATAATTCACAGAGGAGTTGACAGAAGTAGTGAAACAAATGAGAATGGGATCCATGTACCTTAAATGTGGTACTTAAAAAAAGGGAAACTCACCAAGACTCCAAAGATCTGGCTGTGTATACAGACTGTACTGGGAGATCTAACAGGATTTAAATTTGGAATGGAATGTATGTGGCCAGATTCTAATATTTGAACTTTAACACATAGGTAAAGATAAGGCAGGATAAACTAAATCATTAAGGGCAGCTTCAGATAATTGTCCAGAATGCGTCTAGGGCAGGAACTCTGTCTCGTTCATTGTCATATTCCCTTTAGAAAAAAAGAGTGTCTCGTACATGTCAGACATGCAATACATAACTGTTGACTAAATGAAATTCAGCTTCAATTATGGACCATTATCTAAAGACAAAATATCACACTGTGTATGAGAGCACTTCACCATTTCTGATAATAGGTTTCAGTTCTCAAATAGATACACTGAGAAGAACTGACATCCTTTGATTTTAGAATTATTCCCTTAAATTTAATTATATCCACAGTCCATATCATATTACAATAAATGATTCTTTTCACAAGTGAATCAATAAAAGGCTTAGAAGAATTCATTACACTACGCATTACTGTGGCTTTATAAAGAGCTTTTAAAATATTGACTAATGCTTCAATCTTTCCAAGAATGAGAAAGTTATATACAGTGCGGCCACCACACAGATGAACGGAAACACGCTTATGAAGATTTGGGGAGTCAAAGTTAACGAAAGTAATATTTTATGTACAGGGTTGTTAATTCTCTTTTTTTGGCTCTAGAATCCCAAACAATTAGAGAAGCAATGTGATCATCTTTATTTCGTGTATCTGTTTCTCTGCTTGTATGATGCAGATTAAATAAAAAATAAAAAGTTTATGTCAGATTTATTTAGGTAATCAAATGTTTAGCAGGTGTATATCAGTCCCCTTCATTGATGGTGCAGTAAAATAGCAGGTACTTCAGAATGAGGTTTATGATGGGAATGAAAGATGTCTGAAATTGTAACTGAATGAGAGAGTTTAAAGTTTTTGGTTGTATACATGTTTTTTTATAACCAAATTCTTTGAAAAATAATGCTGAGTCTATGTTAAATAGAATACAATTTATTTAGATATTACATCACAGAAATATTCTCTGATCCATTTTGTCCACGTAGAAATTTCCCCACTGTATCAGCATAGTTTCCCATGTTTCTGTGAGGCAGGGAGCAGAGCGGGGAAGCAGGGGTGGCATGACCGACATGGAATGGCCTGCAATGGGGACCAGTTTATTTATTTTAATTAGGTGGTAGGCAGAGTTATTTTATTTTAAATTTAACAAGGAGTTAGGAGGTTATTTTGAAATTTATCCCTATCCCTCTCTCCAGATCATTAGTCTTCACTCTCTTTTACAAAACCACACAGATTTATAGCCCATAAATTATTTTTTCCCTCAGATTTATTGTAAAATGCTTTTTAATCCTAAAGAGAAAAGTAAGGTGATACGTGTTTTAAATAAAATAAAAATTTGTCTTTAGGCTAACTTGCAGGTTAGTAATAAAATACATAGCTGCGGTTTATATGAGCAAACCAATCTGCTTCCTGAGTGGATGTGCAACTGTTAAAACTGTGGCTCAGTGTATTAAATAGTGTTTGGAAAAGGCCCCTTGGTTATTTGCAAACCATGTTTAGTTTTAAACTTAATATTTTGAGCCCTGGGGAAGGATATCACCATAAACTCATCTCATCTGTCAAATAGACAAAACACCAGAGGATTCTGGTACTATAAGAAATGATTTGGGAACCGGCTGCCAAAGGTGATAAGAACTAAAGCAGATTTGGGGAAATTTTAATATGGCTTAATTTAAAAATTGAAGTTATTAGTGAAGTGCTAATATCACTGATAGACTATAAAAATGAGAGGGGAAGTTCTGGATACTTTGCGTGGCTTGCTATAGGTCTTTTCTGATAGAAGCTTGCTGGTACCAATTTTTGCGTGTAGTACTACTAATGTGCAAATACTAGAACAAATGGTATTTTGCCAATGTCTTGACTTTTTAAAATCCCAATTAAGATAACTAGCTAAGTAGGAGTATAATATCTCAGGTACATCTGCAACAATGACTTGAGTATTGTTGGGAGAATAGGAGAATATATCTACAGTGAATATCTACAGTGACTAAAGTAATATCTACAGTGACTAAAAGTAATATTAAACCTCAAACAAAAAATTTTTTTACCAAAATCCAATGAATGCTGATTGAACCAGATTAAAGTTCAAGACATAATAAAGCATGATAGTTTGTCATATAAATATATGCTGCGTGTAGACACAGCCACAGGATATGTGCATTTAAATGCTGTGTTTGGAATTATTTAAGTCAAAAGATTTTAGGGCTAGGAATTGCCACCAGGATGTGCTAATCTAGTAAGTATTCTGCATATCTTAAGGGACAGGTAGTTATCAGTTCTGTTCTTACATTTCTCCTGGGATGAAGACTCAGGAAATCAGTTCATTCATTGCTTTAACATTTTTGTGGCTACAAATAACTCATTATTTCTAAATCACACTCATCCTAAATATATTAACCAATTAAAAACGAACATATGCATTTTCAATAATATGTCTCAAGGGAAGTATTTTAAGACACAGTGTCACTCAAATGAAGAAAAAAAGCAAAAAAAAAATCCTTATTCTGGATAAACAGATCTCTTAATTTGTACAATTTAGGTTTAGATAATATGCTAGTAAAAATTTCATGGGTGGCCAAAGGGAATAGAAAAAATAATGTAGCCTAAGAGCTAGTATTTATGAAAACAATATTCCAGTCACTGCTCTCAGCCCCTTAGATAAACTGATTGGTTTCACTCCTACAACCACTAGGAGAAAAACACTACCATACTTTATACCAGTGAAGATATTGTGGCGCAGAGATTTTAACTGCTCAGTCATCACAGCTGATAAGCAGGAGAGCCAAGTTCCTCGACCAGCCCCTTTGAGCAAGGAGCTTCTGCTGTGACCACTGTCATCGGCCACCTGCAGCACAGCAACCTTAAGGAGTGTGGGCAGGAGTCAACTGGGTTTTCCCTCGTAGGTCCTCAGAGAACAGCCTCCTCTATAACCAATGCTCCATAAACGTTAACTTCGAAGATTCTGATAATGATGTGATAGTTAGAGCTTGTGATCCCTTAGAAATTCCATTTTTGGATAGCATGACATAAATAAACCTAGAGATCTCAAAAGTATACATTTGGCCACATTTGGCAATAACTTTGTTTTAGTTTTTTTCTATCACTGTGTAAAACTCTCATTTGTTAATAAGTCAACAGCATTTATAGAACATCTATATTATGTGTAAATGATGCTCACAGATAATGCTTTGCCTTAGAGAAACTTACATTTAACTTGATAAGTCAGAATATTTTACTTGCATAGAACATCAAGTATTTAAGGTCAACATAAAACAGTTACAAATTAATTTAGAGCCAACTGCACATATGTAATAATAATTCACATTTGTATTGCTTGCCTGGCAACACAAATGTAGAACTCGCATTTGCATGAAGTTAGTCTCCAAAGTATTCTCACATTCATCATCTCATTTGATCCCCAACCATCTTTAGCTACTTAAATATCTTGAGTTGCAGACATGTTTTAATGGCTACTAGACATCCCTATTTGTAAATTCCATATTTGACTTATTCTCAAACTTCCCGAATCAGGCAGCTTACTTTTTTACTGAAACTCAGCACTTTTTCCCGTACTTTCTTTCTCTTTAATTGCAAAATGATGTATTGATAGTACTTTTTGTTACCTTATAAAAGTTTACAAATTTCTTCCATTTTGAGGAAGACAGATAATATATTTAATTTGCATCTGTGTCCTAACACTTAGTGCAGTGCCTAGCTCATAGTAGACACTCAATAAATATTTGTAGAACAAAATACATCCCACTTTTATAGCAGAAGAAACTGAGGTTGAGGGAAATTGACTAGTGTGTTAAAACAAAGTGGTTTGAAAGTGTAGGCAGATAAAATAAGGAAAAGCAGAATATCAGTTTTATTATGCAAGTATATCTAATACACACACAAGTAAATATGTAACATAGTCTTTTGACAAGAAGAAAATTTAGCAATGTTCTAAATTTAATTACAATGGGCTGAAGAATGAGAGAAGATACAGCCCTTAGCCTTTAGATCGTTGGGGGCCAGCTGACAAAAGATTGCTCAGATTACCAAATGTGTGTTGGAGCTTTGAATCAATACCCAGGACTACCCAACCACTAGATGAGCCATCCCATCTGCATGTGCATAGACCTTTAGGACTATTACCTGTGACCAGTCAAATGTAGCAAATATTTCTTAATAACAGACTGTGCTCCTACCACATCACTGCCCTCCTTTAACTTATCCTGCCCCACTTAAATGTAGCCAGCATAAATTCTTGCAAAAGAACTTACATCACTCTTCCCCAAAACATAGTATTAAAAAAAAAAATCTCCCTAACTCCAGGATGGCAGACATGTTGCCTCTTCCACCTCAGGCTGTGGATGGTGGCTTAGACTTCATATCCCAGGCCCCTTTACGGACTAATGAACACTTTATTTTAAAGGCCGTTTAGCCATGGAAGTGAAGGTTTTTGTTTAATACCCTCTGCTAGCACACCATTTCCTCTCCGTTTTGCCACGATTCTCATCACATAGCAGTGCCAGCCCTGCTCATCATCCTTGTAGTCATCACCTGCCAAAATGAGGTTTTCAAGTCTTTAAAGCAACAGTTTTCATCCTTTTTCTTTTTTTTAAGATTTCATTAATTTATTTTTAGAGAGAGGGGAAGCGAAGGAGAAAGAGGGAGAGAAACATTTATGTGTGGTTGCCTCTCACGTGTCCCCTACAGGAGACCTGGCCCACAACCCAGGCATGTGCCCTGACTGGGAATTGAACCCATGACCCTTTGGTTCATAGGCGATGCTCAATCCACTGAGCTACACCAGCCAGGGACAATTTCATCCTTTTTCATCTCATGGTACACATAAATGAATTACTAAATTTGCAAAGCATACCAAAAAGATCTATTATAGTTTTTGCCAATCTGACAAAAAATTGGTATAATTTTGATTCATTTACAACAATGGCTATTGTTGTGTTGAATGTTGTCATTGTTTTATCTGACAGTCTAAAGGAAATAAGTCAATGTCCCTGACTACATAGTCAGGTATTTAATGTTTTAAAAATTCTTGTGGCACACAGATTGAAAACCACTGTAAAGAAATGGCTATTTTCTAAAAATATGGCTATTTTTTAAAATAATTGATGTTTCTGTTTTAAAAAGAAACAGAATTAATCAAGTGAATTGTCTTCAGATATTTTACATACATTTTTATTTAGAAGCACCATGTTGGATTACAGATTACAAACAGCACAAAAGATACACCTCAGTAAGTTTTCAGGAAACAGTAAGATTTACTTTGGCATTGACCCTCTGATTTTATAGAGAAATGTCAAATTCCTGTTTTGCCAAAGGCAGAGCAGGGAGAATTTCCTGCAAGCCTGTGCTGAGCTTTATCCCAAATGGGAATGTGAACTACAATTAAGAGTTTCTGTAACTGGGTTTAATTCCTCACTAGAGGGTTTTCTTTCTTTTTTTTAAATTTCACCTCAAGAAAGGGATCTGTTAATCCCTTCCCTAATGAGATAAATATAATCCTGCCCTGGGATGTATACAAAACAGAAACCCTGGTATAAAACTTTTCTTGGTTCTAGTCACACTTTGATGGAGAAAGATAAATTTCTAGTTAATGACTTTTCTTCTTAAGCAAAAGCAATTCTGATGATCTTGCTTTAATGTTCCAAGTAACTGGTTGTTTTTGAATACCTCAGGTCTCCCCAGAAAACTCACAAAATATAAGTAACTTTTGGCCTCTGGCCCATAATTGTCAACTTGCCTTTTTTAAAACTGTTATATCAGATGATGCACATGGACCCTTGGATTCAAAAATATTAGCTTGAATCTCATTCCACGTGCATGGGAACCTTGGGCCATTCTTATTACCTCTGGGAGTTCTTGTGGAGATGGTTGTCTCCTGTTTTTCCAGGTCTCATGCAGGGTTGACTTTCTCTGTCTGCTGAAATGTTGCAGTTATAGATCAACAAGTTAGAATGTCCTGTCATTTTCTAATTTTATGGCCTGAACAATTCATACAATCACATAATTTGTTTCCAAAGCATTATTTACACAAGGAATGTATCTTGCACACAAAGGCTTGAAGTGATAGAGTTTACAGAATTGCATTATGTAATATAATAACTGTAATTCCTGAATATTAGATATTCCCTCTCACTGAGCTCATTAGTATTATTTCTGGACATCACTGCCTTTCTGTTCCTCAGAACCTATCTGTGGTGAATTTTGTGTGTCAACTTTGCTGCACCATGGTGCCCGGTTGGTCAAACATTAGTTCAGATGTAGCTGTGAAAGTGTTTTGTAAATATGATTAATATTTAGAATCAGTTGACTCTAAGTAAAGGAGATTACCCTTGCTAATTGCAGTGACCCTTGTTTAATAAGTTGAAAGCCTTATGAGCAAAACCTGTGGTTCCCTGGAGAAGAAGACTTCTTTGATTCTGTAACACAGAAATCCTGCCTGGGTTCCTGCCTGCTGATCTGCCCTAGAGATTTTAGACTCATGACTGCAGCTTTGATTTTTACCTGAATTTACAAGCCTATAGATTTTGGACTTGATGGCACTATAACCATATGAGTTATTTTTTTTTTTAGAAAATAAATCTCTTTGTATATACATATTTTTATTTGTTCTAGTTTTCTGTCAAACTCTACATGATATATCTTCCCTTCTACAACTCTTTCCCATTACTCAGTTTTCCTTACTTTTCAGTGTAGTATAAAATAGTTTTCTAATCCCTACTCTGCTCTTCACCTATTTTTAATTGCGGTTAACATACAATATTATATTAGTTACAAGTGTATAACATAGTATTTAGACACTTATATAACTTGTGAATTGATCACCCCTTCCCATCTGATGACCATCAATTCAATCTCTGTATCAGTGAGTTTGCATATCTAAGAGCTTGCATATCAGAAAAACTCATTGTTTTTTTGCTTGACAATGAACTTTTAGCTATAGGATCGATGCAGTTTAGTGATGTAGAAAAACTGTCAGACACGTTGATCTGTCATTTGTCACTGTGCCTCACCAACCTCTGAGTGCTCTGCTGGAAGCTCTACGGAGTTTGCTTATCTGTGACTTAAATTATCCCACCTGCTTCAAAAGGTAAATGTATCAACAGAATTTAACTATCTTTACCTCTATTGCGTATCTAAACAGCTTCCAATAAAATATCTTTCTAAAGCAACTAAGTCTAGTATCTTCTCCTGCTCTAGTTCTAATTCTTTACTGCCACTTCTTCAAAAACAAGATTTGTCTTAACTTAGAAGAGTTTATTACTGTATAGTGAAAAGAGCAAAGAGGCATCTGTATTCATCTGGGATCCCTTTTCATTTGGTGTCTTTGTCTGGCTTTGGTATCAGAATAACGTTGGCCTTATACAAGTTCTTTGGAAGTGTTTTCTACTCTTGAGGTTATTGGAAGAGTTTGAGGAGGATTGGCATTAATGATTCTTTAAACGTTAGTTAGTATTTACCAGTGCAGCCACTGGGTCCTGAGCTTTTCTCTTTTACGAAATTTGATTACTGATTTAATCTCTTTACTAGTTTTAGGACTGTTTCAGATTTTCTCTTTCTTTATAATTCAGTTTCTTTATATTTCTAGGATTTATCCACTTTTTCTAGTAATCTAACTTGTTGGGATATGTTCATAGCAGCCTCTTATCATTTTTATTTCTGTAGCATCAGTTATAATGTCTCTTCTTTCATTTCTAATTTTGTCTTTCTTTTCTCTCTCTTGATGAATCTAGTTAGAGTTGTCCATTTAGTATATTTTCCAAAAAAAGTTTTATTTTCATTGTGCTTTTTCTACTCTCTATTTTATTTCTACTCTAAGCTTTATTATTTTTTCTTTCTGCTAATTTTAGTCTTTGTTCTTTTTACTTCCTGGTTCCTAGAGGTATAAAGTAAGAGACTTAGTTTGAAATCTTTTATCTTTTTTAATGTAGGCATTTTTTTTCTATAAATTTGCCTCTTTGAACTATTTTTACTGCATCCCACAAGTTTTGATATGCTACATTTTGTTTTTATTTGTGGAGGTATTTTTCAAATTTGCTTTTGATTTCTACATTGATCTTTGGTTGTTCAAATGTTGTTAAATGTCCATATATTTGTACATTTTCTAGATTTTCCTTTTTTAAAGATTTTATTAATTTATTTTTAGAGAGAGGGAAAGGGAAGGAGAAAGAGAGGGAGAGAAACACCACTGTGTTTTAGCTCTTTTCTTGAATCATCCAACTCCCTTCTGGCCTGCAAAGTCTCTGAAAATTCTTCGATAGTCTTATGAGGTGTGACAAATACCTTTTCCCTTTCTGCTTTCAAAATTCTTTCTTTGTCTTTGGACAATGTGGCCATTATATAATTGGTGTGGATTCTTTAAGTTCCTTTTTTTGTGATCTTTTGGACTTCATTATGTGGTATTCACTGACTTGTCCTTATCTGGGAAAATTTCAGCCATTCTTTTATGAATGAACTTTGTGGTTCTTTCTCTTTCCCTTATTCTTCTTGGACTCCATCATATGTTATTGTTGGTTTTGGTGGTATTTCATAAGTCCCTTAAACTTTATTATTTTTCTTTCTATTTAAATTTTTGCTCCTCTCAATAATTTCAAATGAACTGTTTCCCTGTTTGCTGATGTTTTCTTCTACCTCCTCTAGTCTTTGGTAAACATCTCTATCAATATATTTTTAGTTCTGTTATTGTATTCTTTACAGATACCTGTTTCTTTTTACAATTTTCTCTCTGTTTCTTGAAATTCTTACTTTGTTTATGCATTTGTCTCCTGGGCTCATTGAGCATTTTTTCATGGTGGTGGTTTTTAATTCTCTGTCAGGAATTTATATATTAATTTCATTAGAGCCTCTTTCTGGAGTTTTATTTTCTTTTTAAAAAATTTGCTTGGATTATATTTTTTCTGCTTCTCCATTTTCCTTGCCTTTTTGTGTTGGTATCTACAAATTGGAGGAAAAAAAATTGCCATTACTTCTCCACTAAAGAGAAGGTGTCAGACAAACAGTCATTCAACTAACTTTGAGTATCATGTATGGCACAGGTGGCAAAAAAAAGGCCCGTGGGCCGAATCTGGCCCTCCACCTTGTTTTATTCGGCCTTGTACCTTGTTTCTACCTGGCTGCAATGCTGAATTCTCGCTTAACTGTTAAGGAGTAGTTACATTTATACTATCCTAAAATTACGTTTGGCCCTTTGAAGGCAACCACAAGGCTGATATGGACCCTGGTGAAAGTGAGTTTGACACCCCTGACATATGGATACTCACAGTATGGTACAATGTGCTAATGGATAAGTAGATTAGACAAACTCCCAAACATTGTGTAGTTTAGTGAGGAAAGGCTGATGCATAGGTAGATGACTACTATATGCTGTGATATGTTAAATGCTTTATTGAAGCATTAGCTGGGTGCTATTTGGGGATAGAGGTTGGACACCTAACCAAGAATATGTGGTTAAAAAAGGATTTGAGGTAATATATGAGCTGTGCATGGAAGGACATATGAGATATATGCTTAAGTAGGAAAATGAATATTTTAGATGTGGAAGGATCTTGTGGCCAAGTTAACAGCTGTGAAACATCAGGGGAGTAGAAAAATATCTGGATAGTTGATAAAGCAGAAAGTGGGTAGTTAAGAGATATGAAAATAGAGGCCTTAGAGGACCTTTCATTCCATACTAAGGAGTTTGAATTTTTTCTTAAGGACTCTAGGGATTTATCAAATTTATTTCATCAGATTTGACTTTTATAAAGATCATGATGCTTAGCGAGTCAGGCATAGATTGAAGGGTGAAAAATTGCAGAAAAGGACATAGGTTTGTAGGTGTTTTCAGTATGTCTGGCAACAATTAATGGGCCCAGTCTAATAAGTGATGGTGAGACTGGGCAGCAGATGAATTTTGGAGATATTGCATACAAATTATATACCTGTGGAGGATCAGGAAGGAGGAGAAGATGAAAAGTGTTTAAAGGAGCCCACAGCATGATTGAAATAGCTATATTGCCCAACCTAAACTTTAAATTTGTTATCTTTTACATGAAAACTTAGGTCTCTTTTTCTTCATCCATAACTTCCACATTCTGACAATACTGAACTTGTGTCCTTATTGCCTAAATAGTGTGATCTGAGATTTTTATATATGTATATATGTGTCTGTGTAAACATATATATGCTATTGTGACTGATTTGGGGAAGGGAGTTACATATTAGAATCTGGCTTCAATCAAATGCGCAATTATAATAGCATATTGTTTTGAAAATACAAAGGAAATACAAAATTTGGATATTTGGAAACTAAAAAAACATACCCAAGAAGAAGTAGTAAATACTATTTTGTTGATTACCTTAGTAGAGCTGACTCAATTGAATGGATAAGAAAATGGAAATATAGAGGAGTTGAATCCTAGTCGCAGCTTTGCTGAAGCCGATCTGTCTAATGCTAAGCAGGTGACATTATTTCTACAATGCAGTTGCTCTGTCCCTAAAGTAACGAGGTTAGGCTAAATGGTTTTTCAAACTAACTCCTGCTTTTAAATTTCCTCTAAGGGTTTCCTGAATAAATAGATTTACTGGTGCCACCACTGCCCTAAATACCGGAAGAGGGGCACATGTTTCTGGTATTAACTTGTATGAAAATCAATGTTATATGAAAATATTATATAAAATTATATACAACATAAATAAGGGTTTTCATAATTGAACCTGAGCTACAGAGCAACCTTTTAGTATGCATTGGTCTGTCTGTCCATTCTTTAACATTTTTTTAGAGCTATTTTACAAGGTAATTTGAAGCACTCAATTTGAAGTATAGAAATTCTTGCCTTCTCCTTTAAACAATAACGGCCATAAGCACTCAAGGCCTATATAAATTAGAAACATATGCCAGGTGACAACAAACTGTAGATAAAAATGCACTCATTATACTGTATAAATAGTAATACTATATGGGACCCACTGCATAATTTTATGAGGAGAAAATCAGTAATATACAATCACATAAATAGCACTATATTTATGCAATTTTATGAGTCCTCAAATTCTGAAGTCTAGGTCCTACATCCATATACATAGACCTAGGATTAAATGTGATGTAAACACATGTGCTGTGACTATAACAGATAAAGATTTGTCCCCATAATTCACAGTAAGTAGGAAAAAAATAATTAGACATTCACAGAAAAAAAAATCTTTTAAAAAGCCAAGCTTATATAACTGAGTAAATGGCAGTGTGATTTTAATTAGGGAAGTAGGAATTTGAGTCCTAGTTCAGTCACTTTCTAGTGTAGATAGCCTTAGCCAAATCCCTTTATCTTTCGGGGCCTTATTATCACCTATAAATGAGAATAACAATATCCGGCTTTCAAGTCTGTTGTAAAGATTTAATTATATAATTTGCAGAAAAAGTGTTACAGTATACAGAAAACCTGCCCAAATGGTTTAAAATGAAATAAAATTTATAATTTTAAGTAACTGAAGACTATAACAGATGAACTTGAGTTCAATTTATAAAATCAGGAATCTGTCCCTGGCTGGTGTAGCTCAGTGGATTGAGCAACACCTGTGAACCAAAAGGTCACCAGTTCACTTCCTTGTCAGGGCACATGCCTGGGCTGTGAGCGAGGTCCCCAGATAGGGGCATGCCAGAGGTAACTCGCACATCGTTTCTCTCCCTCTCTTTTCCTCTCCCTTATCCTCTCTGAAAATAGAGAAATAAAATCTTTAAAAAAATCTGTATTTAATGTAATTTTTCCTTGGTTTGGCTTTATTCTCTATCAGTCTCCCTCTGTGAAATGAGAGAGGGAGCTATCCACTCTCATCTCTGAGCATATCTTTAGCTAATAACCCTAATAAAAATAAAATTCTCTGATCCACAATAATTTGATCAGGTTCTTGGAGCTAACTTGCTTGCCTGAGTTAGGGTGTCAGGTACCGGTTACTGACTCCTATGTTTGTTTGGACAGATGAACTCATGTGCTCGGAATAAGTAGGAGTGGACTGTTATAATCAGAATGCATTTTGTAAACTTCCTACTATAGTAAGCGTGATTAATCAAAGACTTCAACTCATATGCTTTCAAAGTTGTCACTGAATTTACACCAAGTCTATACTTCTCATTGGCTGTTCCAAGTCATGACCCAGTGTAGTGAGGATACTACGCCAAACCCAGTTCTAGGAGGGCCATGCCTCCGGCGTTGGCCTAGAGCAGCACGGGACTCTCCCACAACTTTGTTGAATCTGCTACTACAGAGCTGACTGTGGCACATGTACTCAACATTCTCTCTCTCTTTTCTTTACTCTGTGTTCAGACTGGCATATCAATCTGATAACTCACCCAGTTATTCTTTTGTGTCTCCCTACTTGCTTTCACACAGCTATTTCTTCTAACAAAACCCTTGCACATTTAATTCTGTTTTTGACAACTGCTTTCCGAGTCTCTGGATTTATATGGATGGTTGCAGAATAGGAAAAAGTAGGGGTCCATTCCACGTTATGGTAGCACATGTTCCGGGAATGCAAAAACAATAGATGGTATTGCCTACAATGGTATGTTAGTCTGTAAACTAGTCAATTATAGGAATTTTTGTTTTTGAAAGTTTTGCTCTATATATTTTATAAGAGTAATGTTATAATCAGTTTATTCCAGTAGAATAATTGTAATAACTACTTAAGAATAAAACTTTGATATGTCCTTGAATAATAACTACCACATTGAACATCTGAATGCATCTAAAATTATTTTAAAAATTGTCAGTGGTCATTGAATATAGTGGTTTTCAAACCAGAGAGTGTTTGAGAACTACCTGAAAATTTTCCTGAGTGCGGACCATATCTAGACCTACTGAGTCAAATTTCTTAGGGAAATTCTAGGCATGTGTATTTTGAAATTTTTTTTCATGCAAGTCCAGTACCTAATTCTGGCTAAGATTTCATGGCCAAACAAACATCTTTACATGCTATGTAAAAAATGACAACAACAAAACTTAAGACTTTTAGGAACTTTCCTAGAATTTTAGGAACTTTCCTAGAATTTTAGGAATTCTAGGAACTTACGAATTTTAAAGGGACTTGTCCTAGGGCATGTCTATGAGGCGATTATGTTAGAAGTAAAAATATGTTAAATCCTGACTCCTCACTCACTGCTCTTTTCTAAGTTATTAAAATGCCTTAAGTCATGCTTTATCTTATGTCCCTCCTGCTTGTTCTCTGGCCCCTCAAATCACTGGTCTGCTTTCATGTTGTACTTTCTATAAACCTGCCTCTTTTTAGGGCTTATGAAGAAGCTGTTTTCTACTCTATGAAACAAATTTTATTCTCTTCTTTTTATCAAAATGGATAAATAAGTTTCATATTATGGACCCTCCTGGACTCTATCTAATTTTGTATTGATGGAGAAAGTTTGTCTTTACTAGACAACTTCTTAATGAATAAAATCATTTTAATTATAAAAGAACATTTGTCTTACTTCCCTGAACTTGATATCCCATTTCCCTCCCTCCCTAGAAAATCAGAACTAGATCACTAGATCAGATGCTTATCCATATGAGGACACATTTCAAGATCCTAAAATAAGAAGAGACTGCACATATTTAACTGTTAGATATATACGTTTTGTGTAAGTTTTGTTGTGCATTTATTATCTGTGCCTTTTTCTTCTATTTATTTTCCTTCTTCTCAAAGACAAGGATGGAATGATTGGCCTATACCAGTGCTACTCAAAATAGGGTCTTGGGACGGGTTCAGCACAACCTGGGTTACTGATACAAATGCGGAGCTTCAAGTCCCACTCCTGACTTTCTGAATCAGAATCTCTGAGGCTGGACTGCAGGAGTCTGTGTTCAGTCAGCTCTCAGATGAAGCTGATGCACACCAAAGTTTGAGCAGCCCTGGTGTGGTGTAAAAGGAAAACAAAGCTGATACTTGTCAAAGGCAACAGAACAGATTTTGTTGTGTAGTGTTGCAGCAGGAGACACAATGACTTCAGTGGCCTCTCAGCTCAACTTGAATGACTTGTTATTTTAAAGGAAGAATGGGGAAAATAGAAAATTACAAAAATTGAGAAGGGAAGCGGTCAGCATGATTAGGCTATCTGGGTTTGTTAGTTGGGGCTTATCTTCTGGACAAGAGATAGTTTTGCAAATTAGGCCAAGGTGCCAAACAAAGTTAGGCCTTTATCCTCCTACAGAACTGAGAGGTAAGAGAAAACCTCTGTCTTCCTGGAGGTTGGCCTTCCATAGCGAAGGCTCCCAGGTCCTTGAGGAGGCAGTTTTGGATGATAGAATATTAACTTCACAAAGGGGCTGAGAAAGCATTTATAATTGCCAACTTTCAAAAGAAACTTCCCTAAGAGGAGGTTCAAGACCTTGTTTCAGGTTTTTGCTGCAATAAACAGTGAGTTCCTTTGGCAATGTTGAGCTGTCTCAGATATTTTAAAAGGGGCTAAGTTCATTCTAGGGACAAAGCCTTGTACTGATAGAAACTGCAAGTGTTTGTGCTAGTTTCAGTGGGTGATAGAAAAAGTCATTTGTTCTGAGAATTTCAGTTCTTATAGACCATGGCTGAGGCCCAGCTGGGAAGAGGGCTTAGGGCCAGTTGAGAAGAAGAGCCTGACTAGAGTTGGTAAGGAGAGAGACTTTTTCCCCCCCAATGTATGGTTGCCTCTCCTGCCTCCCATTCTGGGAACTGGCCTGCATCCCAGGTATGTGCCCTGACTGGGAATCGAACCGCAATCCTTTAGTTCATAGGCCTGTGCTCAATCCACTGAGCTATACCAACTAGGGCCAGGAGTGAGACTTTTTTGACTTTATTGGTTTCAGGATTCATAACTGAAATAGCTAAAGATGCCAGCCTTCAATAAAAGTTATAACAACTTAATAAATTTCTACCTAAAGTGTCTGAAATTGGTTTGGTATGCTTTTTCTTCTCATTTTGAAACTCCTTGCCTTTTCTTTACACACAGTTTCTAAGGTTAATCTTCTAACTTTCAAAGGACCCTACTTAATTGGCTTCTTAAAAGGCATTTTTTTTCATATTTATTTCTTTTCCTCACCAATCTAATCATACTATCTTTTAAAAAATATTTGATTTGATGTATGATCAAAATATTTTTATAATATATTGCCATCAAGGCTGCTTCTCCCTAAGGTGTGGAATGAGAAGTTGATGAGAATAACATTTAAAATCAAACAATTTTTAAACAACAGTATCTTTAATAGAACATTTTTAAAAGTTTTAAAAAAATAAAGCCATTAGCTGAGTGATTTTGAACAAGCTGCTTAATGCCATTGAATTCTGACTGACCATTTTCATCAAGGTATTTTCAAAATGTGTCTCAGACTGTAGTTTAAGATTTAAGTTTTCAGTTTGTGTTTATTTCTCATTTCTTCCTGAATCTACTGGAACAACCAAATAAATATTTACCTATGGAAAATTTTTAAAACACCACTGAAAATTGAAGAAGGGCATAGTCGATTGGCTCGGCATCTTGAGACATTTCTGTGGGATATAGGGAGTTGGAATCAGATCGAAGGAGCGATTTACAACCTGCTCTTCAGTGTAGGTGAAGGATGGGTCCACCTGAACAGTAACACATCAGGACTTCACAACCAGCCTGTGGCGAATTTCCAAGTGAGACACAGAGAGGGAATGGTCTAGAATAAAAGAAGGGAGCTAGTCTGGAAAACCCTCTCTCCTTCATAATTTCATAAACCAGACTTCTAAAAATAGAAAAAACTTCAAACATCTCAAAAGAATTTAGAGGGTCTGGTATTTCTGCAACAGGCATAATCTATAATCCAGAAAGGTGTGAATCAGATTAAAAATATATAAAAAATTAGGTAGAAGCAGTAAAGAAGCAACTAGATACTGCAGGCAACTGAATCAATGAATTAGATCAGCTCAATAAGTCTCTCAGAACTCAAGGAAAATGATAAATATAACATGGAGATGACAAAAAATAATCAAAGACATGAAAGAACAATTTGGGAATCCCAAAAATATATAATGAGATTTCTAGGAAACAATAGTGCATATAAAGGAGAAATATTAAGCAGTGTAATAAAACTAAATATTAACATAACAAAAATAAATATGAATTAAAGTAATAACAAAAGTAACTAAGTCTGCATTCTTTAAGAGAATTATGAGAAAAAAGTAAAAAGATCTATCTATACCTTAGCATATCCTGGTGAAATTCTTAAACTTTAAATTTAAAAATTCCAGTAAATATACAACATGGAAAAAGATATAAAAAATTTATTTTTGAAAACAGACAACATGCAAAGGTAAAAATTATGGTGGCATCATGTTTAATTTCCGACAAGAAATATTCTAAGACAATAAACAAAACTGTCTTCAGTTTGGAAGAAAACTGTGATTATTAAAAAAATTCATCACTGGACCAAACAATAATAATCAAAAGGCAATAAATAGAATGGCGTTTTAAGAGATATAAAGATTCAGGAAATTTATACTCCAGTTTTTCTTTAAATTTTGATAAAAATTCAGAGAACAGATTTAGTTGTGTGAGCTCATGTATAAGAAAAATGTACTTAAAAATACCCATAATAAATATATTCAGTAATATTTGGACTTAACACCTAAATAAATATTGTCAGAATGGTTATGAAATCAAATGCAAGTATGAAAAATATTTATTGAAAGACTCTGGCTGAGTAGTTAAGTTGTTTGGGAGTGTCATCCCTCACACCAAAAGGTTCCAGGTTTGATTATTGGTCAGGGTACATACCCAAGTTTTAGATTCAATTCTAAGTCAGGGTCTATAGGAGAGGCAATCAATGGATTTTTTCTTTCATGTTGATGTCTCTCTCTCCCTCTCCCTCCCTCCCTTCCTCCCTCCCTCCCTCCTTCTCTCTCTTCCTCTCTCTTTCTCTCCCTCTCTCCCCCACCTCTCTTCCCCTGTCTCTTGCCCTCTCCATCTCCCTCCCCCTCTCAAATCAATAAACATACCTCAGGTAAGGATTAAAAAATATTGAAAGAGATAAAGAAATGTTGATGATGATATGATAAATCTCTACGTAAAATTCACCTCATCCAAAGGAAATTCAAAAAATGTAGGGTGGGTAGGAAATGAGATCAAACGTTAAAAAAAATAAAACCTCTCATCTTTAGTAGGCTCTGGTGTAAATGTGTATACACACTATATACTTAGGTGTAACACATGTCTATCTTTATTGTCATTTTCACAATTGGTAGAAGTACATAGGTCCACGGATGTCCAGCACATGTACTTCCAAATGAGGTGCTGATATCCCTGGTAGTTTGAAGGTCTGATGGCCCTCACCACTGTCACAGATTTTGATTGCAATATCCCCACTCTTTTTTATTTTAATCCCAGTTCTGTCTGACCTGCGGATTTGCCCAGCAACTTGACAAACTCTACTTGTTTCTAGTTGTGTTCTCTGACACAAGCTGGAAAGGCGGGCTGTGAGAGTGCCATTTAGTCTACCGCCTGTAGCCAACTCACTGATTTATCAAGCACTTTCAAGGCCACTGTGTTGATCGGATAGCTTTTCTAGATTTCCCTTTGAGAAACAGGGACCCCTGAGAATTTTGCAATTATCCCCTTTCAAAGGACAGGATGAAATATGGAAAGACAAAAACATGCTCCCTGATCTGCGCCCTGTACTTCCCTTTTGTGGGTCTGGTCCTCATCTTGGTCAGACACTCTTGTGATTGTAAGGATCATCTCCTTTTCTTCTCCCTGTGTGTTGTGTGGTACGAAATTTTCTGTCTGTGCCCTTCGAAACTTTCTGCCTCTTCTTGAAAAGTAAGTCAAATCAATTTAATGGTAGTTGAAGAATAAGTTTTTTGGGGAAGTTAAAATTGTATTAACTCGATGTTTTAAAAATATTTCTATTACATTAATAATAAATAAAGTAGTTCCTCCAAATTCACTTTCAACATCGCCATAAATAAAAAATATATAAAGTGCTCTTTATTAATAAGTTCAAAGAAGAAACCATATTATCTTGATATATGATGGAAGAGCATATGATAATATTCAGCACATAATATACACTTTAAAACAATAGACATTCCCTACTGCTAAAATGACAGAAACAGTCTCAACAAATCAGAATCAGAAAAACACACCTGGCATAAGAACAACTTTAAAGTTATAAACCTGCTCACCAATGCAATTAGATAAGGAAATGTAAAGGGAATTAAAAATATTAGAACAGAGGGGGTGATATAGTAATTAATTATGATCTAATTATTCTTCTGAAAAAGCACATAAGAATCCACTGAAAATGGTTAAGTCAATAATATAATTTAGTAGGTTATCTTGGAAAACAAATACGTAAAATCAAAAGTTATCCTATATAGAGACAATTATTGCTTGCTATAGCGTAATATAAAAATAGATCACTCTCCATAGAAATGACAATTATCTTAAAGCACGGTTCACTCTAATCAGAAATATAAAGCTCTAAGATGAAGCCTTGAAAATTTGACTGAAGACATAAAAGCAAGTCTTGAACAAATAAAAATATCCCCATATGCTATATTTCAAAGGAGTACTATTAGGGTTAAAACACTCTAAAAGATAGAAAATAGAGGATAAACAGCTAACTGTTGCTAGGGAGAACCGGGAAGAGAAGATTTAAAGGAAATAATGCTTGTATTGAAAATTGAAAAATGAGTTCTCCATGCGTAATGGGTAGAAAAAGGAGTATAAGAAAGAAAATCAGCTTACATAAGGCAAGATTACCTTAAAAAAGCACTTAACGTTTAAGGAGTAATACTTGAGTAGGGATGAAATAAAATAGAGGAGAAAGGGGAAGGGATTAGTCAAAGAATATGTTATGGATCCATGCAGTTGCAAAGACATGGATGGAACCGAAAGCATTATGCTAAGGGCAATAAGCCAGGCAGTGAAGACAAACACCATATGCTCTCACCTATAAGTGAAACCTAGTCAAAAAAACAAACAAGCAAGCAAAATATAAGCAGAGACATTGAAATTAAGAATAATCTGACAGTAACCAAAGGAGAGGTGGGAGGGGACAATGGGTGGAAAGGGGGTAGGGTTTTCAGGAACAACTATAACGGACACACGGACAAAACCAAGATGGAATTGGGGTGGAATCAGAGGAGGGAGGTGGAGATAGCTGAGGTGGGGAGGGAATGGTGGAGGGAAAATGCAGACAATTGTACTTGAACAACAATAAAATAATTAAAAAAATAAGAATATATATGCATGACTCATGGACGCAGGTAATGGTGTGAGGAATGCCTGAGGGAGTGAGGGCCTGAGTGGAGGGGAATAAAAGCAGAAAAATTGGGACAACTATAACATAAACAATAAAATATGATTTAAAAATGTAGGAGTTAAGCATTTTGTTTTCTACTTCTTTTAGGGGGGTGGAAAAAGCATGCAAATGATATGTCATGTAAATGCAATATTAATCTTTTCAAGTATTTGGTTAATTTCTAGACATTAATTATTAAACAATAAGCATTTAACAGATTGTGAAAATTGTGAAATTGTCTGAAGAGATCCAATTTAAAGCATACATTGTAGAATACCTCTTTCAGGTAAAACTTACTTGTAATTAGGACCTATATCTTTTTTATTTATAAAGCACATGTAATTCATTTTACAATAAGTAATGTTCAAGTTAAGTATATCTTGATTATATTTTGCATTTATTCATTATTTTCTAGTAGAACTTTATAAATACTTTACATGTTAATATTCTGCATTATTTTTCAGTAACAAAAAGTTTAATTCAATGCTGAGGTTAAATTTTTCTAGAATTACACCTGAGAATTAAAACATTATTAGCCTGTTAAAGAAGTATCAAGTATTAAGCCTCTCAAAAAGTTAATTTAAATTTCTCTACTTTGTATCTGAGGCAAAATCCATTTTAAAAGCTCTACTTTCTCTACAGTTATACATAATAAGACAGTTAAAATTAAAGTGTTAGGTATATAGAAAATCCCTTAATAAAATAAGTAATTTGTACTTCAGTTATTGCTATTTAATGTTTCTATAAAATTGTTTTGGAAATGACTGGAAATAAGGGCAAATAAAATCTCCATGGTATTTATATATCTGACCACAGGAAAAAATAGATGCTTATGAATTCATTACATGTGCCCTCAAATTTGTTGAGGAAAATATTAAAATACTTTTAGATTTTTATTTAATTGATAAATAAGATGTTTGTGTGTTTCCCTGTTGAGTCTGAAAAAGCAAATGTCATATAAAAAATGTAAACACAGGTATAGATTTATAATCAAATATAATGAGTTCAGATATTTACAGAGATTTAATATATTCCTATGTAAAACAAAATTCCAATACTTTTACTGGAACTCTTGAATTCCTTCCATCCCCCTTGCAAAAAGCTGTGCATCTCATTATGGCTTCCCTTTTTTTTTCTACTTTTTAGTCTTTTTGGTTTTCTTCTACATGAAATTCAAGAATATTTTCATATTTTTATGCTATACTATAGCAATTGGTAAATTCTAGCAATTCTTTTCCTTTTATTATCTTTTCAGTTACTCTTCAAACTTGAGCAATACATACATTTTAAATGGCTTTTCCTTATTCTGTAATTATCTTTAACATATTATGGTTAGTTGGCTATTACAAACAATTAGCCACTTTTACTCTTTGACCCTGTGTGTCTCAGAGGGTGTAGTAGAGAGCTTCTCTTCTTCTACCCATAATATCCAATTCAGGGAAACACAAAGTACTGTAAGTTCTAACCAGTCCCTTTGGAGAGGAAATTTTCATTGAATTTTCTGGCAGTTCCAGACACAGAATATCTTTTTTTTTCTTCTCCATTTATGAGCAGTGTATTTCATGTGCTAGTAAAAAATATTCTTAATTCCTGATTCTCCTGCTGAAGATTTCCATCTCATTTAAAAAATTCCGATTATTTTAAGCAGGTATTGCAGAACTTAAAAATAATTTCAGATAGAGCTTTTGTTCAATGAAACTACCGGTTTCTTGAGTTGTCTTTATTAATTTTTTAAACAGAGCATCTATAATAATTCCTAGCATATATTAGGAGTTTAATATTTTTAATGAATGAATACAAAAGAGAAACAAATGTTTAAATAGTGTCTATGAAATCAAACTGATAATATGTAACAATTCTTGAAATGTCAAAACTTGGACCTGAACATAAAATTCTACTCATACTACATATTCTGCTCTAGGTGATTTTTTAATTTCCTTCTCTTTATTCTTTGTTTCTGCTCATAGCTGCTATCTTTGAGCATCCGTTTTGTATTCATGGAGATTTATGGGATTTACAACATCACAGAAGCACATCTATCATTCCTAATTCTAGTGTCTAACAATTTAGATAAGAAAATTAATCATTAGAGCTATACTAAACCCCACACAGTTCAGAGAGCAAGCATGATTAACCTAATCATCAGAAAACTTGGATGTGAGCCCCAGTTCTTAAAATTCCTATCTGTGGGATTTTTAGTAAATCCTTTGATTTTTCTGAACATTGGTTTCTAAATCTCTAAAATGGGGATAATATTACCTGTTCCATCTCAGTGATACCCAAATGAAGTATGCCCATGCAAATCAATGAAACAAATTGTTCAAGCCTTTTAAACGTAGGCATCATCCCAAAACAACTGATTCATATCAGTTTCCAAATCCTGACCATATTTTTCCACATACAAGCATACTTCATTTCACTGCGCTTGGCTTTATTGAGATGTATTGCTTTTTTCCATTGTTTCTTTTGTTTCACTTTGTTTCTTACAAATTGACTCTCCATCAACAACACGAATATGACTTGCTTTATTGTGATACTTGCTTTATTATGGTGCTGAACCCAAACTCACAGTATCTCCGAGGTATGCCTATATCTCTTATTTCCTTTTCCTTCAATTCCTATTACTATGATTACATTGATTCTTTATTTCAGGCCCTTGTCATCTCTTATTTGCATTACTACCATATCCAGTTCATACTTATCCACTTACAGTTGTCCCTCCTAATACAATGTTACTCTGCCTCTAATTATCTCCAGATCCTTCAGGAACATTTCGGGCCACATGGGTTGCCTTACCCAACTTCTCTATCTCCCTACTAACAACCTCCATTTTACCTTTCTTGATTCCACCACACAGACTATGAAACTTAACTACACACAGCAGAGCTGGTGACATGACATAAAAGGGGAAAGAGCTGGCACTGCTCCCATTTTTTCTTCCTGCTTCTTCCTCTGTTGAACAAAAACATGGACCCTCCACCGACTTCTTATGGTCGAAAGGAAAACCAAGAGGAGGCAGGGACAAGATTTCTGGCACAGGTAAATTGTGGAATCGACGCCAGCAGCCATGCTCCTCTGGAGATTTTATTACGTAACAAATAATAGGCTTTTATTTGTTGAAGTTGGACATTTGACTCTTTCTTCCAATTTGAATTGATGATGTCCTCTATGGCCGTCAGGGTGGACTTCAAACGTTTCTGTTTGATGTGTAAAATCTTTTATGATGTTCCCTATAATGTATCTTTTCTAGCTTCTGAGGCTATATCATCTAAGATCCTTGCAGTTCTCCAGGTTCTTGAACATATCAGTGCCTCTGAAATGTTCTTTCCTTTGGCAGATTGTTTTTTTTTCCCAGTTTTTCTCAGACGCCACTTAATATCCTTTGAGACTTTGGTCAGGTATTTTATTCTTTAAGAACTAGATGCATGAAAAAGTTCGATATGGGGCTAATCTCATAAAATGTACCGGAAAGAAAGTGAGGAAAGCACAATTGGTTGGAAAGAGAAAATCTTTACTAAAAACAGTTGAAACTAAGCCCTCAGTCAATCCAATGAGGAGTTATAAATCTGGGATGGCTCTTCAGAGTTGCCCAAATTTTGGATCCCGCATAACCTGGACAAAATGGTTCTGAGCATCTGTGAGCAATTCCCAGTGACGTGGGCAGCTGTGACTGATTTTTCAACAGCCATGTATTCTACCAGCTAGGAATTTGCTGTGTTCAACTTGAGAGAATCTAGGCAGAGCGGCAAAGTACACATTACCCTATTTCTCTGTGCTCCCATTAGCGGTGGTAAGATGGTCAATACAGACGTTTATTTATTGATTTTCTCTCAGTAGATTGTGGACTCTTCGAGGGAAGGGATCATTACTCATTCTCTATTATGCTCTCTGCTCCCAACACAAGCCAGGTGTATGGGATGCGCCCAGGTTGAATGAAAATATCATCCTGTAAAAGTACATAGACTCAGAGATGCAGGTAACAGACTGACAGCTGCCACAGGGCAGGTGGGTTGAAGGACTAGGTGGAAAAGGTGAAGGCATTAAGCAACCTCCTTCTCAAAAAAACTCAGAAACTCAGACACAGACAACAGTATGGTGATGACCAGAGTGAAAGGGGGGATGGGGGAGTGAGAAGAGGGGGGTACATGACGATGGAAGGAGACTTGACTTGAGTGGTGAATGCACCTGTATATTTTATTAACCAATGTCATCCCAATAAATTCATTTAAAAAGTACATAGGATTACCGTTTTGTAGAAGAGATTTTAACAGGTTTATTAATTTTTGTGTATGTATGAAAGAGAGAGAGAGAGAGAGAGAGAGATGTGAGAGAGGAGCATCAATGTGTTTCCTCCCATACATGCCGTGACTGGCGGAAGAACATACAACCTAGTTGTGGGCCCTGACTGGGATGTGAACCCCAATCTCTTGGTGTATGGGATGATGCTCCAACCAGCTCATCCATGCTAGTCTGAGCAAAATTTTAACATTTTAAAGATGAATGAAGAGGAATAAATAATAATGATAAAGACTAAACACTTCTCAATATTATCTTCTAACATCATTTAATGTTCCAAAGAGAAACTCAACTCAGCAGCACATATTTAAGAAAGTTGATCATTCAAACCTGAAATAAAACATTAAATAAATGTTAAAGACTAGCAATCTTCTTTACCAATGTCATAATATTTGTGAGATTTCCACATAACTATTTCAGTGGTGGATTGACAGTTCACCAAATAAATTAGAGAACCGTATTATTACCTTAAGTGATGCAAACGAAGATCCCATATGAGGAGTGATAGTGGCATGTAATGATAGCCTCGCTTCTCCATTTAGGGTACAACATGCCATCAGAGTGTATGAGATGAATCCTAAATGGGTGGGTAATGTTCCATATTACGAACATAGCAGATTATGATACCAGGCTGATACCCAATCCATCTGTTGCTGTGTAGGACAGAAGACCCATTGTTATGGTGATTAGGCCAGGTGGTTCTTCATTTGATATCACAGCTGTGCTGAAGTTCCACTCAGAAACCTAAAACCATGTGAAACATTTCTTGTTTGGGGTCACACTGAAAAGAAAGAGCAACAGCTGGGATATATTCTTAACACGTTCTGTGTGGAGATTCTTTAGTTGGAATTAAAATTAAAAACCTTTGCAATGTGTTATTAGAAATTAAGACTTAAAGTATAGTTTCTGTTGTTCACTTCTGAGTTATCGTATGGTGCGATTTTTGAATTTCTGATCACTTCATGAAATTATGCAAATCCAAAGACAGTTGTGGAATATAGAATCTGTTATTCAAAAACACACTGAAACAATTCATACAAAGAAAGCATTTCAGTTCCTGGGACACAGTGTGCTCTTAATAAATGATAGCCATTAATTTCATTATTCTGAATGTTGTGAATTTCTAATTCCTGAATCTCCTGTCCCCACACTATCTCATCCTTAGTTATTTAATTTAGGCATTTTGAAAATAGCTGTGTGTCATACATATTCATATGTAAGACTGCATATACACGTACAGCATCGAGAATCCTCTTCAGCCAGATTTTGCCTTCTGATTAAGAGATAGAATGAAGCTGCTTTTGCTTTGTAAGTTGGACCACAGATTAATGCAGTCATAGTTCATCCAGAAGTTGTCTCTGTGTGAATTTTAGCAGTGTATTCCTTGCAGTGGTGTGAAGCCTCGTGGGTCCCAGAGGAGGAGTTGGGGCAGGATTTCAGCACCCTCTTATCTTCCTGGAAGACAGCCTTAGCCACTGCTGAACCTGCGTTATCTTAACTGATGTTACTTGTTAATGGAATAAGCTGTCTCCTTGAACCAATATAGAAAAATGAAAGCCAGAACTGGTAAACTTTTCATAGTAAAATTTACTCATGTCCTGTTAGGGATAAGAGGATTAAAAGTGTCAAATCAATAAACAATGTCATGGTTTGCCTTATATATTTGCATAGGCATGTTAACCATAAAGGTATAAAATGGTCTCTTCTACTTTAGGTCTATATCCTGAAAGACATGTTCCTTGAAAATTCAACCATGGCATATTTATTAAATTATTAAATTATTTTATTTTTTAAAAGATTTTATTTATTTTATCTTTAGAGGGGAAGGGAGGGAGAGAGGGAGAGAAATATCAATGTGTGGTTGCCTCTCGTATGTCCCCTGCTGGGAACTGGCCTGCAACCCAGGCATGTGCCCTGACTGGGAATTGAACCGTGATCCTTTGGTTCGCAGGCCTGCGCTCAATCCACTGAGCTACACCAGCCAGGGCAAGTTATTAAATTATTTTAAAGATGAGCAAGAAAAGAACCAGATGCCTCATAAAACAGTATGGCCTGCTTACCCTGTAATTTATGATCTAAGATTTCCTTTGTATTATTTACAAAGAATCTGGAAGGTCCAAAATAGGTAGTAAATTGTGCTTTTGTTGAGACATTTGGAACTGTCTGCTGAGACAAGTCAAGCACCTTCATCTGCACGTAGCTTCTTATCTGGTACTATTGCACATGTGGAACAATTCTCATAAGATGATGAAAAACAAGGGCTGTCATTGTGTGTGTGAGAGAGAGAGAGGAGAGATTAAGATTTTTTTGATTAAAAGCAAATTCAAAATGCTAGAAATATAAAAGTGAAGTAATCTATGAAAGTGTGCTTCTTAGTGTTAAGAAAAATTATCCAAAACTGTAAAATAAAGCTTAAGAATGACTGCACATATTTTAGTGTCTTACCAGAACATTGTCTGTCTGAATTTTCCAGTGAGTATTTATTTTATTCCTCAGGAATTGTGCCTTTGTTTGATGTGCTATTAGTTAGGAGCTAGATTTTGTAACATTTTATACTAACTGGTGGATTTTTTCCTGTAGAGAGACAAATTATTTGCTATGAATAGAAATAGATACTAATTTTTACTGTAGTACTGCCCTGTAGGTTCATTAACCAGTTTTATCTTTACTTGAACAAACTTATTCCACCAAGATTTTCCTCATTAGTGATATTCTGTTTCTCAAATACTTTGTGAATCAGCATTAGTGACCTTGCTGTTCCTTCACTTGTAAATTGAATAAGTCTTTGGCCTGTATTCATTAACTATTTGTATGAAAGTCATGTTTAAACTTTTTGAAAATTATGTTTTGACACTAAGAACATCCTTTGGGAGGAAAAAAATTGAACACTTCCCACTCCTGCATAATCCTCTATCTTTTTAAAAATAAATTTATCCTAGAGAGAGGGGAAGGGAGGAATTAAGAGAGGGAGAGAAACATCGATTGGTTGCCTCTTGCATGCTCCCCAACATGGATGAACCCACAACCCAGGCATGTGCCCTGACTGGGAGTTGAACTTGTGACTTTCAGGTTTACAGGATGATGCCCAATTAACTGAGCCACACCAGCCAGGGCAATAATCTTTTATCTTGCTGTTAAACATAAAATTATAAAACTCAATATATTACAATATCAATGCTTCAGTTTAGAACAGTGAATCACTAGCATTTTATTAAATAGCCCTTAAATCCATTAATGAATATTTCAAATAGGTGAATTATGCAAATTATTAAAAGTTAGGTTTTTTCCTCCCAAGTTTTGACAGTATTCTTGAAATTAACTTTATTTCTGGTCTCCATTGGACTAGATATCAGTATGATGTCTTTATAGGGTATGTGGTAATATATTTTGTAGGGATAATTAATTTAGAATAAACAGGTATTCACCAGCAGAAGCAAATTTGTAGACTCCATGCTCTAGACCAGGAGAATAAAGAGGGTATTGCTCACTGGCAACGAGCTGAAGCAATTTAGTTGCACAATTTATAAAGTAACATTTTAAAATTTGATTTGAATGTTAAATCCTATTGGAGTACATATAGCATGTATTTTGCTATGTCTACAAGTGATATTTTTAAAAATAAAGTTCTGAAATGTCATCTGTACTTTTGTAATTCCCACGCATAGTTTTTGAAATAGTGTTCTAGTGTATTACTCCTTAAAAAAAATAAAAGGAACTTCTTGTTAGCTTGAAAAAATAATCAGCTTCAGTAATGCCTTACAGCTTGAACTTAGTCATTAAAAACCTATGAAGTGTCACTAGTTATTGTAACTCTTTACTCCATTTTGTCCAGTATATTCCATGTGGTAGTGGTGCTCATCATCAGTTAGAAAATTAATAAAGTTCTTGGTGAGGTAAACTCCCTCTGTGTGTGAGAAATACTGAAGGAAGCCTTTAGAGGGGTTGGAGATCACAGTGGCTTCCAGTGTCATTGTCTGATATGCTTCATTTAGGGAGACATGGACTTGGCCTTGAAAGTTGGTGACAATTTGAGTGCACGTATGTTGAAAAAGGACAGTTTTAAGGTGGGAAAAGGGAGCACAAGCACATCAGCAGGAATATGTATGCCTGTGTTGGAGAAAAAGTGAGCAAAGAAAATGGTTAAAATTAAATATTTATGTAGGGCAGAAATGACCAATGTACTTTACCCTGTTTGTGAACTCTTAGTAAATTGCTAGTAACTACCTGAAATCTTGTGTTAAGAATGGGTCTGGAAAAACAAGTACAAAAATGAACTAAGCAAACAATTAGAACAGGAACAGATTCAGAGAAATGGAGATCACATGGAGGGTTATCAGTGGGGAGGGAGAGAAGGGGAATTGGGGGAAAAGGTACAGGGAATAAGAAGCATAAATGGTAGGTACAAAATAGACAGGGGGAAGTTAAGAATAGTATAGGAAATGGAGAAGCCAAATAACTTATATATATGACCCATGGACATGAACTAAGGTGGGGGAATGATGGTGGGAGGCGGGTACTGGAGAGGAATAAAGGGGAGAAAAAAATGGGATGACTGTAGTAGCATAATCAATAAATCATATTAAGTTTCTCAAGAAAGAAAAAAACAAAATCAATATTTCAAATCGGTCTGCATTGTTTTAAATAATAATAACCCCTGTGAAGCACAGTAAGTATATGTACATATCTATTTGTATACTGATATACGCCTGTAAGATGTATACATGCACATTAGTTATGTTCTGGCACACTTTTTCAAATTTATGATATGGGAATGATACTTGACATCTAGAAAGATAACATTTGTTTGATAAATTCTATGGTATAAAACTACTATGTTAGATATATGAATAAAGTGTTAAGAAAAAAATGAATGACTCTGGGATTTGGTTTAGGCACAGAAGGAAAGTCGGTAGTGGTACGGTAGGGATATCTGGGATTAGCCCAGGGACTGTGTTCCAGATAACTAGGGTGTCAAACTTACACTGCTCCGTTAGTCCTTTTGGGGCAAACTGGCGGCCTCTGTCTGCAGAGAAAGTTAAAAACAGCAGCACTGGGATAATCTCCAACTCAGCTTCCCCAATTCTGTCAGTTCTACATGTGATAATAGCAGATTATTAGTAAAACCATTGATTTAAAGTCCAGCGTCATCTTAGTTTAATGTAAATTTTCCTCTTGTGTTTTGGAAACCTGAGCAATCTCACTGTACACAAACCTGCTCCTCTCAAGCTCTACAGCAGCAGGTTGTTAATGTGACAAAACAGTGAACAGACACAGAAATATCCTAAAAGCTTTTCATTTGTAGAAACAAGAATCTGCAATAAGGAATGATGTCTTAAGTGATCGAAAAGTCAAATAAAGTGTAGTGACTTTTAGAATTCAATAAAAAAAAATTGTATAAAATGATCAGCTTTTAATGGACAAGTTTTGAGGCACTGACTGTGAGATAGGCATAACCATATTACAGGAAAAACCTTCCTAAAGTAATTTTACATACTTCCCTAATAAATAAATGATCTGGTAAATACAGCAAAATGAAAATTCTTAGGACTTTGATAAGCACATGTATTTAATTGATATCTTAGTCTCATAGGCTATCATAGTGTTGCTAATACTGTTTATCTGATTTCAAATGAAACCACTATATATTCTCATTGTAATGAATTTGAAGTATTCTAAAGAACACGGAAAGAAATTTCTGCCTTCAGCTTTTCCACAATTGAAAGTATAGGCTTTGCTTTTTAATTCAGTGGTCCCGATTTTGTGGAAGACAATTTTTCCGTGGACTGGGGTGGGGAGGTAGGAGAGCGAGAGTCATTTCAGAATGATTCAAGTGCATCACATGCAAGCTCACCTCCTGATGTTCAGCCTGGTTCCTATCAGGAACCTATGTAGGTCCAGCCTGGAGGTTAGGGACCACTGCTTTAATTGATAAAAGATGATAAAACCAGAGCCACTGAAATTAAGAACAAACTGACAGTAAGCAGGTGGGAGTGGGGAGGGAAATAACGTGGGGAAGAAGGGAAAATGTCATGAATGAACATGTATAAAGGACCCATGGACAAAGGCAAAGCAGGGTCAGGACTGAGGGTGGGAGGTGGGGGTGGGTGGGGCAGGGGAAAGTGGTGGTAGGAACATGGAGACAACCGTATTTGAACATCAATAAAATTTTTTTAAAAGAAGATAAAACATATCATTTAAAAAATTCATTTTTAATTGAGGATGTTAGGCAAAAATACTTTAAAAATAATTGAATTTATACTATACATGGAAATTTAATACACACTCAAAAATAATCTCAGCCATTTCTCTTATAGAACCATGCTTGTATAGATTTAGGCTTTTAGAATAATCTATTATCTTTGGAATTAAGAACTTCTGGGAATAAAATTTAATGTTAACAATGAATATTCAATGAGCGAAACCACTTCTATGACTCCAGTGTCACTGTAGTAAGAATACACACACCCGTGTAAGCAAACACGCCTGCACATGCACACGATGCATACACCACACCCCTCCACCTGTTTCATCATCGCGGTCTGCACATCTTTCTGCAACTTGCTTTTAGAGTGAGCAGTTTATCAAAGACATGTTTCAAGACTAGTATTTATAGATCTATCCCATTAACACCAATGGCCAAATACTGTTTATTTACCGATGTGCTTTATTGATGCAGGCATTTCCCAGATAACAGGCGTGTGCCTGGTTTCTCCTCCTTTGTCAGGGCAGCCAGCCTTGAGACCGGTGCTCTCCTGTTTGTGTCTTCCTGGAAGCATGTGTTTATCTGTGATAAACCTCGGTTCCATAAGGAGCCCAGGCATTTCTGGATCCAGCAATTAAAACCAAATTGTCCTCAATGGAAAAGACATTTCAACCAAAACTACGTGATAGAGCTCATTTTCCTACACCATTGCCAACACTGTTTATCATCAAACTTTTTAAAGTTTTCCAAGCATGGTGAAAAACTATAGTTTGAATTGACTTTTCTCTGGATATAAGTGAGATGGAGTTATAGAAAATATTTACCTACATTCTCTTATTATTTTAACTTTTAACAATATGTCTGGGGTCACACCAGGGCTCTAAAATATTCAGTAGCTATATTTGTGAACTTTTTCTTTAGATATTTATATCTTTTCCTTTTATAGCTCTTTAAAGATGTTCTCTACTAAAATTATCCATATACTTAATTGTATATTAAGTATTTAGAGTTTAATATTATACATTTAATTAGTATAACTGGGAGGAAATTTTTTGCTATATTCTGTGTATATTGTACAAGTGGATAGTTCACTGCCACAAAAGGAGTTGGCCCTCAGTGATTGTTTATCATGTCCAAATTCAGCGGGGCTTTCTCCTTTGTTCCATGTCCTATCCTCTCCTCTCTTCTCCCATCCTGTTCACCACCATGAAAACAATTTTATGCCATGTCTTTTAACAGATAAAATGGGAACCTTCCTGATATTTTTCTATGTAAATAATTTTCTTGGTATTCTCATCATTTTATATCCTAGTAAATGTTGTTGTCAACTTGTCAAACATAGAAAGTATTTCTTTAAAGTTTTGTTTGGGATTGCACTGGGTTAGTAGGTTATTTTGATAATCTGTTATGCTTCTGAAATAGTGTCTTTCTCTTTTTATTTAGGTTTTATACATCTATACATCTATACATTTATACATTAAGGTTGAACAATTTTATTCAATTACATTTTAAATATTTTGGTTATTTTTTCCACTTGGAATTAAATCAGCTGTTTTTTTTAAATTTTGTTGTTGTTCAAGTACAGTTGTCCGCATTCCCTCACCACCACTTTTATTATTTTTTTATAGTAGCTGTTACAGGAGAATACACGTCTTATTCCTAAGTTTATAAGAATACTTTTAATGTTTTATTCTTACTCATTGATATTTTGCTTCATGTTCTGCCAAACTCACTTTAAACATGTTTTCTTCTCTTGTCCCTGTGTGTGTGCATGCACATGCATCTGTGTATAAAGAAAATGCATGTGTTGGTGGTTTTTACTTAAAAATGAATTTTTAATTTTATTGGTACATTTAAAAAATACTTTAGTGTGTTTAATTGACCTAGTTTTTTAAAACATTTGTATAAATTCTCATATCATGTTGCACATTTAAATTTTGAATCAAAACTTTCCATATTAAGCCCTCCTTTAGATAAACTGTACTAGTTTGGTTTTTTAGTATACTGCTACTGTATTTAATTTTCTAATATTTTAATTATTTATTTGATTATAAGTGAAGTTTGTCTATACTTTGTATGCATGTAAATCAATTGTTGACATTGGTATTATGCTATTTTTGAAGCATGCATTGGAAATCTTTGCTTTTTTAAATTCTGTTTCATATGAGTCCATTTTAGTGAATTTATATTTTCCTATTAAGCTTCCATTTAACTTGGATTTTTCAAATTTATAAGTATTAAGAAGAATGTACCATAATTTTAATTTTCTGATCAATCCTACTTCTGCTTTCTGTTTCATTAAGTTCTACCTAGGTCTTTATTAATTCCTTACTGGTACTTGTTTGGGTTAATTTGGCTATTCTTGTTAATAGCTTTTTGAACTGAAAGCTTATTTTGATTTTTTTCAGTTTTGCTTGTTTCTTTAACAATGCATTTATGATTACCTCTGAGAAACATCAGGGTCGCAGTGATGGGTTTTGATACGAGTCTTCTCATTTTCATTCATTTTTAAATAGAGTATAATTTCCATTTACATTTTTCTTTGATCTGAGCATTATTTAGGTAGTTATTTTTTGGTTTCTAAATGTATTCAGTTATCATTTTATGTACTTTCCCTTTTTGTCCACATCTATTATATTCATATCATTTAAAGAAAATGACCTCTGTGATATCTAGCTTTTAGAATTTACTAAGAGGTTTCTTTTTTCCCCATCAGTGCAGTTAAATTTATTTTTATAATTTGTCTTAGGAAAAAAATATGTATACACACTTAGCTATATGACATAAGCCATTTAATTTAATTATATTTTTAAAATTCTTTATATTCCTAACATCTTTCAATCAAATTTTTTTATTCATCTCAGATTTTTGTTAGTCTTCTGCTATGATTTTAGATTTGTCAATTTCTTCTAAAATGTATTTTTGTTATAATTATTCACTCCCTTCTAGTGATAGTTTTACACATTTATATGCTTCATTTTGTGACCTTGTTGTTACTCTGAGCAAGTAGGGTAGTATACATCCTTAGCCATGTGACTTGTTTTTGAAAGGTACTATCAGAGGATGGGTACAAAGATAGAATTACTCATATGATTTGGGTTGGAATTCTGTGAATCTGCTCCCTGACTGAGAATATCATGCCCCAGTTGATTATTGGTCCCATTAACTACACATGTAAAATATTGTTGAAAGACTCTGATATTTTGGAGCTTTATTTTAGGCAGCATTATTGGAACAGAAATATGACTAAAAGCAAAATTAGTTACATGACTGGGTTGTTAATATAATGAAGACTAAAAATACCTGGCATTGGCATTGGGTAAGAGTGACTGATAGTAATGAAGTGGTTACGGGAGGATGGGGAACTGATGAGCTTTGTTGCACAATGGTAAAACATGTGGTGTCACTATTGCCTATGATAATTTATACAGCAGAAAATTAACCTCAGGAACTTTTAGTGCTGGACAAAGAGATTTCATGGCCAAATGTTTAGAGTATAAGGTAGTTGCAGTAAACTGCATTTTTTCCTCTTTTTTTCGTTGAGAAAGGAAAGGGGGAGAGAGACGGGTGGGGGGGAGAGAGAAACATTGATTTGTTCTATTTATTTATGCATCCGTTGTTTGATTCTTGTATGTGCCCTGACCAGGGATCAAACCCGTAACCATGGCACAGCATAATGACACTCTAACCAACCGAGCTACTCAGCCCAGACTGAACTGCATTTTAAAGGATGCTTTAAAAAGAATGGTGGGTGTGGATGTGACATATCAAATTGATTTAAATCAAACATATTTTTTAAAGTAAAATAAAGTTTTAACAGAACTCTATTAGGATTCTGGATTAAAAGATACTGTTAATTTTAAAGATTGAAAAAGACCTGTGCCCTACTGCCCCCAACTTGGGCCAGTCCAAAAGAAGACTAGGAAAACTCTGTTGATAGGAAGGGCATATTCTTCCTTGTCCTCTTAGATGTGGTCAAGGAAGGATGAGGATTACGGATATCGCAGAGAACAGAATGGAGACCTACATCCAAGGGGCAGAACTGGGTCTGTTAAAGGACCATTCTGTGCCTCAGAGGAGGAGGGTGTGACAATAATTTCATAGCAATGTTTCTGAATTGTTATGAACCAGTTATTCGTAAGTGCCTCCTATTTTCCACTCCTTTTTGATTTATTACTTTAGCCAGTCCAATTCATTGTTGTATGTTGAACATAGAGAGGGCAAGTTATTTATCTATTTTAGTTCATAGTTCTCTGGATAAAGAGTAGGCACATTTGGTCTGACTTAGAACACGAGGCCTTGAATTGTGAGTCAGTTATCATATTTGATAGGCTTTTGGTGCATTTCAGGGTAAAGTGGGTATATTTTGTTAGTGAGAGCTAAGTGAATAATTGTGGAAAAATGCCTTACTGACCATAAATCTGTAGTTTTATGGTATTTTTACCTAAAAACATAGAAAATTCCATTTAACAGTGAAATATAGTAAAGACCTATCTCAAATAATGTATATTCAGTTCTTTCTAAGCCTAAATCATATTTCTGTGCACTGAAATGTATTGCAGAAACATTACCCAAAGATAATTATTAAATGGTAAACCTTAGTAAGGTTAAAAATAAGAGAGGTTTAACTAATGTTTTCCTGTAAAGACAAACTGAACAGAAATTTAATGGAATTGGAAGTACATATTATTTTATAATAGGAATCTTTTTAAAGTATGTTTTATTGATTATGCTATTACAGTTGTCCATATTTTCCCCTGCTTATTCCCCTTTACCTAGCACCCCGCCTCCCACCAGCATTCCCCACCTTAGTTCATGTCCATGAGTCTTACATATAAGTCCTTTGGCTTCTCCGTTTCCTATACTGTTCTTAAACTCCTGTATGTTCGTTTTGTACCTACCATTTATGCTTCTTATTCCCTGTTCCTTTTCTCCCATTCTCCCCCCTGCACCTCCCCACTGATAACCCTCCATGTGATCTCCATTTCTGTGGTTCTGTTCCTGTTCTATTATTGGCTTAGTTTATTTTCTTTTTCTTTTTTTTGTAGGTTCGGTTGTTGATAGTTGTGAGTTTGTTGTCATTTTACTGTTCATAGTTTTGATCTTTTTTTTCCTTAGGTAAGTCCCTTTAACAATTCATATAATAAGGCTTGATAATATGAACTCCTTTAACTTGACCTTATCTGTGAAGCACTTTATCTGCCCTTCCATTCTAAATGATAGGTCCTTGCCTTTCATGACTTGGTATACTTCTTTCCAGCCCCTTCTTCCCTGCAAGGATTCTTTGAGAAATCAGATGATAGTCTTACAGGAACCACTTTGTAGGTAATTGTTTCCTTTTCACTCTTGCTGGTTTTTAAATTCTCTCCTCATCTTTAATCTTGGATAATGTAATTATGATGTGCCCTGGTGTGTGCTTCCTTGGGTCCAACTTCTTTGGGACTCTCTGGGCTTCCTGCACTTTCTGGAAGTCTATTTCCTTTGCCATATTGGGGAAGTTCTCCTTCTTTATTTTTGCAAATAAATTTTCAATTTCTTGTTCTTCCTCCTCTCCTTCTGTCACCCCTATGCTTCAGATGTTAGAAAATTTAAAGTTGCCCCAGAGTTTCCTAAGCCTCTCCTCATTTTTTCTGAATTCTTGTTTCTTCATTCTGTTCTGATTGAATATTTATTTCTTCCTTCTGCTACAAATTGTTGACTTGA